>APFE031565870.1:0-24933 GCA_000404065.3 Pinus taeda
TTTTATTACTTAAATATAAAAAGGAGGGAGAGAGAGAGAGAGAGAGAGAGAGGGAGAGAGCACAAGAGAAAGAGGGAGGGGGGTGGAGGGAAGGGGAGAGAGAGAGAGAGAGAGAGAGAGAGATGGAAGGGGGGGATAAGAGAGGGAAGGAGAGTGATAGGGAGGTGGGGAGATAGGGAGATAGGGAAGGAGAGAGGGAGGGAGAGCGAGGTAGAGGGAGGGAGAGAGAGAGGAAGAGGAGGGAGAGAGAATGTGAGAGCAATCAAGAGAGAGAGATGGGAGAGAGGGAGCGGGGGAAGATAGAGGGAGGAAGGGGAGAGTGAGGGAGAGATAGAGAGAGAGAAAGAGGGAGGGATAGATAGAGAGAGAGATAGGAGAAGAGAGAGAGAGAGGAGAGGAGAGGGATGGAAGGAGGGGATGAGAAATGGAGGGGGGGAGAGAGTGAGGGAGAGAGAGGGAAGGAGGGGGCAGGAAAGGGAGGGGGAGAGAAAGAGATAGAGAGAGTGAGTGATGGAGAGAGAGAGAGAGAGAAAGAGAGAGGGAGAAAGACATAGGGAGAGAGAGAAGGAGGAGGACGACAAGGGAGGGAGGGATAGAGGGTGGGACGGAGGGAGAGAGAGAAGGAGAGGGGGATGGAGGGGGAAAGGGAGGGGGGAGAGCAAGGGAGAGAGAGAGAGAGGGAGGGAGGGAGTGAGAGAGGGAGGGAGATAGATAGAGAGAGATCTAGAGAGAGGAAAGAAGGGGGTGGGAAGGAGGATGAAGGAAGGAAGGGAGGACAAAGAGAGAGGCAAGGAGGGGTGCTGGGGTAGAGAGAGGTGGGAGAGAGGGAGAGGGAGGGAGTGAGGGATGAAGAAAAAGAGCGAGATAGAGGGAGAGATAGGGAGAGAGAGAGGGGGAGGTCTAGGCGAGGGATAGTGAGAGGGAGAGAGGGAGAGAGAGAGATGGGATAGAGGGAGAGAGAGGGAGGGAGGGGGATATGGATGGATAGAGAGAGAAAGAGGGAAAGGGAGAGAGTGAGGGAAGGAGGCATGGGAGATAGAGAGCATGGAGGGGGGAGGGAAATAGAGAGAGAGATAGAGAGAGAAAGAGATGGGACAAAGGGAGAGATAGGGAGGGAGGGGGAGACAGATGGAGAGAGAGAAAGAGGGAGGGAGAGAGGGAGGGTAGGATGTGGTGTAGTGAGGGAGAGAGAGTGGAGGTGGTGTGGTAGAGAGAGAGAGAGAGAGAGAGAGGGTGGGTGAGAGAGAAAGAGTGGAATTGAGCAAGAGTGAGAGCGTGGGAAGGAGGGTGTGGGAGGGAGATTGTGAGAGAGAGGGAAGGGGGGGGGATAGGGAGAGAGAGCGAGATGAAGGGAGCGAAAGAGAGAGAGGGCGAGAGAAAGAGAGAGAGATAGGGGGTGAGAGAGAGAGAGAGATGTGGGAGGGAGATTGGGAGAGAGGGAAGGAGGGGGTGATGGAGGGAGAGAGAGAGAGAGAGAGAGGTGGGAGGGAGATTGGGAGAGAGAGGGAAGGAGGGGGAGAGGGAGGGAGAGAGAGAGAGGGAGGGAGCGAGAGAGGGAGAGAGAATGAAGGTAGGGGGAGAAGGGAAAATGGGAGGGGGAGTGAGAGGGAGGGAATGAGAGAGAGGGGGGTGGAGGAGAGAGAGAAAGGGGGGAGAGAGAGGGAGGGAGGGGTAGGGAAGAGGAGAGAGAGAAAGAGTGAGGGAAGGAGGTGGGGTTAGGGGCAGATAGGGAAGGAGGAGGGGGAGGTAGAGAGGGGCAGGGGGGAGAGAGAGGTGGGGGGGGGGAGGAGTTGAGGAGAGAGAGAGGGAAAGTGAGGGAGGAAGATATGGAGAGATAGAGAGAGAGTGAGAGAGTGACAAGGTACATAGACAGAGAGAGGGGGAGAAGAGAGAGGGAGAGAGAGGACGATAGAATTATAGAGAGGGAGAGTGATGGAGAGAGAGATAGAGAGAGAGAATACAAGAGAGAGAGGAAGAGAGGCATAGGAAAATGGAGAGATGGGAGAGAGAGAGAGCAAGGAGGAGATAGATAATGAGGGAGATATAGAGATAAAGAGATGGAGAGAGAGAGAAGGAGCGAGAGAAATATAGATAGGTAGATAGATAGAGAGAGAGGGGGTGGAGAAAGTGAGATAGGAAGAGAGAGGAAGGGGAAGAGGGAGGGGGATAAAGGGAGGGGGGAGCGAGAGGGAGAGGTGGAGGTAGAGAGAAGGTGAGAGTGAGAAAAAGACAGGGAGAGAGAGAGAGAGGGAGGGAGGGAAGGAGAGAGAGAAAGAGAGGGAGGGAGGGAGAGATACATGAGGAGGGGGAGAGTTCGGGAGAGAAAGAGAGGGAGAGAGCGAGGGAGAGAGAGGGAGGATGTGTGGGGAAGGATAGAGGGAGGGAGAGAAAGAGGGGGAGAGAGAGAGAGACAAAGAGGGGGGCGAGAGAGAGAGAGCGGTCGAGAGAGAGACGGATGGGAGAGAGGGAGAGAGAGGAAGAGAGAGGGAGGGAGGGAAAGAGGGAGGGAGGGAGCGAGGGAGGAATAAAGAGAGAGAGGAGGAGGGAGAGAGGGGGAAGGAGGTTGCGGGAGGGAGGGAGGGAGAGAGAGAGAGAGAGAGGGAGAGGGAGAGAGCAAGGAAGGAGGTTGGGGGAGGGGAGGGAGAGATGGGAGGCGGGGGGGAGGTAGAGAGGGAGGGAGGGAGAGAGGGAGAGAGGGAGAGAGGGAAAGAGGGAAAGAGGGATAGAGAGAGAGGGGATGGAAGTAGGAGGGAGAGAGAGATACTAATAGTCGGTGCAGAATCACACTTCTTCAGATGTGATTCTACTATGCAGAATCATACTTCTTGGGATGTGCCAACAATTGGTGCTTCTTCATTGTCTCTAACACCTACATTAAATGGGAGAGGTGCTCCTCCTAGGTAGCAGTGTTCTAGTATATCATCCACATGAGAAATACAAAATGAACCTATAAAAGGGTGAAATATATCATTCATTAACCTCATGAATGTACTTGGTGCATTGCATATGCCAAACAACATAATTAATCATCATACACACCATCTTTGGCTTTAAAGGAAGTCTTCTAGGTATCCTCTTCACATTCTCAAACCCGGTGATACCTTGACTTTAAGTCCGAGTTGGTGAAGTATATTTTTTGCTACAATTCATCCAATAGATCATCTATCTTAGGAAAGGGTTACTTTATCATGACCATATTGTTTTATAAAACCTTGTAATGAATGCACATCTATCATGTTGCATAATTCTTAGGCACAATTATAATGGGTGAACCACATGATGAGGTACTTGGTCGAGAAAAATTGTGTTCTGTTAGTTGTTGCAACTGCTTCTTCCCACTTTTTGTTTATATAAAATTCCACTTGTACGAGCCAATGTTTGGTAGTGGAGAGTCTGAAAATAGCTATATTTTGTGCTCCACTTTGTTGAATTTTCATGGTTACTACACTAACAATTATGTTCCAGTGACTCATTAACCAAATCATATTATATCACATTCATCATTAGTAAATTATACATAGGAAATATAAAAAACAAAACAATAATGAGAGTAGGATCATGAAGGGACAAGAAAACAAAAGAGACACACATTTTTACCTTGGGAAAACCCTAACTAGGGAAAAAAACAACAACCTTTCCTTAGAAAAATTGTTCATTTCAATAAGAGATACTAGTATCATCTTTCAAGTCAAAATAAATTAGAACTAACTAGTAATCAAACCTAGGTCAAACCCAGGTCATGAAGGAAAATCCTCTTTCCACTACTACTCCCTCTATCACGTGAGTTCTTTCACTTCTGTCAAAGGCAAGTCATATGTTAAAGAGGTCTACTAGGACATTTGCTATCCCTATATCCAAAAATGTCATGTCTAAGGTCCGTACAAAACCTTCTTTATTTTGTAAAAATGAGATTCCCTCTCATGTAACACAAATCCCTTAGGTAGCTCTATGTGCACTTCTTCTTCCTGAAATAATCCATTGGGGAAAGAGGTCTCCACATCCACTTGATGTAATTTTCAAACAATAATATAAGCATGAAAAATAACAGTTGTAACATAAGTGTACCTGGAAACTGGAGTCTCCACATAGTCGACTCACTTTTTCTATGAGAATCCTCATGATTATTTCTGTGTGCTTCTCCTTGCTTCCATATACCACATAATTCATCTTCATATTCACATGGAAGTCACCACCGACTTGTCTTCAACACAATTTCCTCCATCATAGCATTCTTCAAATTTGATGGCCTACCCGCTCCCTCTAATCTAGGAGCTCTTCTCGTCGTTAGGTACGATTAATACAATTTCTCTCTTGAACACATTATTGATCCTGGGAGAACCCTCTTGTCACAAATTTTTCCTCATTCTTCCAACACTTCCATTTGTTTCTAGAGCCTTGTCAACCTTCACGATGTACCTTCAACCCTCACTAGGAGACCATGGAAGAAAAATTATAATCCAACAAAAAAAACAAAGATAAGAGACTAATTAATAGTAAAACAATAATAATCAATGAATAGATATAAAAAGTACTTATCTTTTTCAAATATTGTCAACTCCCTCTTGATATTTTCCTCCTTGCAGGAGTCATTGAAATCCATATGCCAACTCATGAGCTAGGGTTTCTTATGAACTAAGGTTTTCTCTCCTTCCTTGCATGAGCTAGGGTTTCTTATTTTAACAAAAACATTGATCTAATAGGTCTATCTCTAGGGTTTTATCCACAAACAATAGGTTTTTTTGATCCTATCCTTCAAGCCTGTTGATGGAAAAAAATGAATGAAATCAACAATGGGTAGGTCGCCCAGTCATGGTCCCAACGAAATCCTTATCCTTTTGAAAAGGTGATTATGACTTGTTCAAATGGGTCAAATTACCCTCTCTCTCCCTGTTGAATTTTGGTGTTTCTAATAACTTATCAACAAGAAAATTTGATCAAACTTACCCTCTTGTAGCATGCTTGTAATGTAGTTATTAAGCTGACATAAGGGCTCAACCAAACCACCAATGCAGTTTCTCATATGTAAGGAAAATTCTAAAATATGAGAACTAAATCTAAATCTAAATCTAAATGCAAATAAAATATAATCTATTATGGAAGCAATCAAAAGGATATATTAAATCTAACTCGATTAAAAGAAGGATCAATCATCCTCTCAATCAAGAGAAAAATATTGAAATTTGGACCAACTTTAATTTAGAATAAAAGTCAAGTAAAGAAGAGAAGGAAATAATTCTATTACTTGCTACTTATTTGAACAAATATATACATTCAACTACCAATAAATTGGTATTGTGCTGCACATACCTCTATATTCAAATAAAATGAATTGAAAATAAGTGGTATAATTTCATTAAAGAAATAGTTCTTAATATAATCATGACTAAAAAAAGATAAACTTGTCATCAATCTACTAAATAGTTATAAGTGATAATATGCATGTCTATTCAAATTCATTGCCTATCTTTAATATGAATAAGAGCTGTCACTAAAATATAGGTTTTCAATGTTTAGATAAGCATACAATCAACTCAAATTTGTAATACTGTAACCCAACAATCAAATAGCTATCTTGATGAATGATTCAACCATAATTAAATTTAAATGAAGACCTTCAATCAACCTCTAACTTTGACATTAGTGCACAAAAATTCCATACCTGATTGTAGCATTTGAGTACATGATTTCTAAAAAATTCCATGATATCATGAAATTTTGGAGCTGGAATACACCTCTTAATATCTAGTCCAAATATATCCAATTTTATACAAAATTCAGTCCTCTACAATAGTGCAATAAACTCTATTTTTGAAAACAAGTAGAAGCCTTTTCTCCTTTTCCCTATTGTTATTTATAATTACAAAAATAAATGCCAAAAAGGAGAGTTGTTGAAAGAATGGTTGAGATCTTTGATTTTAGTTGGAAAGAATCCCTTTCTCTTCATTGCCAGTGCAATCCATTTTCTCCAAGATTTCTTTTCCTCGTCATTTCCACCAAGGTCTACAAAGAACCAAACAAAATAAAAATTAAAACCAATTAAAATAAGGAAAAACTAAGATTTCCAAAATTTTGAAAAATAAACTAACCGATCAGAATTTAATTTAATAGTTTAATAAAACAAAATCTAAGTTTTCCCCTTGCTTGCTTGTGAAGAGAAGATTTAGGAAATTGATCTTATAAAACTAATTTGCAACAACAAGCCACTTTGGAAGGATGAAAACTCTCCAAAACAAACTCATAAATTGATTTTTTGATGCAAATTCATCACTGTAAATTATGTTATTTTTTTTGGAGTGGTTAATGATCGAATTTGGTCATACAACCACTCCCATATCCTTTTGGAAGATATAATATTTCCAACAACCTCTCATGTGCTCATTTTCATTGCATAAAATTCAAGATATTAGCCTCCAAAATTGAAATTCCCAAATTAGCAAACTATTGGAAAATACATAGTCCTAATATGTTTTTTATTAATGTTAAGTTTAAATAACTTTAAAAATATTTAAAATAAAATATAAATAAAATAAACAAATATAATAAATAAATTTAAAAATTCAAAAGAGGAGTTTAAGTTTTTAATGGTTTCAAAGTAAAAGTAAATGAGGGGATGCATGTACATGTAAAGGAATAAAGGAGGCAGTGGGTGGAGGCTTGTGAGTGGAGTACGAGCCCGCCACCACTCCAAGGTATTTTTTATCTACCCATTAATAAATATAAGCTCCCATTTTAATTATAATTTGCTCTTTGTGCTTCTTTGCCTTCATTCCGAAGTCTAGTGAACCTGGGTGGGTTTGGCAAAAATGAAATTACAATACCTCTAAGAAGTTAGGGAACTGGGGAAGAATACTCTATGTCATTGTTAAATAGTTAAAATTATATTTATAAATAATTAATTTTAATTAACTTAGTCAATTAAGGTTAAATCAATTTAATAAAAAATATTACATATTCATATAAATTTTATTTACAATTTGTAAAAATATAATAAAATACAAATTTACAAATTTTACATCGAGGTAATGAAATTCAACCAAACTTTGACTATAGATATTTTCTAAATTTTAAGTCACAATGAGGTGAAATTCGAACCATTGGAAAATTACAACAAAACACATGTAATAGAGCAATCAAAATGAAAATATAAGAAAAGCTAAAATATCACAAAATAAAAAAAATTAAAGTATTAAAGAATTTGTTTGACTAAGATTTACATGGAGGGTCCCCATAAAAGGTTTAAAAATTATAGGGGTATTGTGAAAAAAAACCTAGGACTTCCAAATACAAACTTTTTCATGTTCTAATTGGAATTTGTTTCTATATACATGAAGTAAATTTTCTCCTTTGATTCAATTTGTAACATCAAGCAATGACACCTCAGTCATAAAATATATTTCCACAATACTACAAGGTATACAACACTACTTCTGAACACATATCCTATAGTATGATGCAATGAGAGGAAGTATCTCTACACATGTCCTTACAATAATTTCAATTCAACATATCACACTTCACAAGTGTATGGAACATACTTGGTCCATCCTACTTAACAAGTCGTATCTTGCCTTTATGCCTTATCGAACTTCCATATTCAAAACTGTGATGATGTCATTACTAGAAATACCAATATGAATTATATGATACAAAAAAATGGGACGACTTGAACAATATGGAGATTACTTCTACTTTTGGAGGTGAAAATTTTCAATTTCTTTGTTTTGGGCCGACTTGAATACTTATTGAAGCTACAATAAAATCAACACACTTCCCTCTTGGAGGATAACCCTTTAGTCTCCTAAAACACACCCTTATATTATTATATCAATTCTTCCATTTGTTGGTTTTGTTCCTTATAACACCCCTTGAAAGATGAATTTTCTCTCATCAAATCTTCTACACATTGGTTTTATTTAAAGAATAGTAAAACATATGTCTTTCTAGAATTGATTAGTTTCTTGGCTTGGTTGGCACTTACCAACCAAAAATTGGAGTTTCCATTATATGTGTTGATGGTTAAGGAATTTCCATCCTTGATGAGATGATACTAGTTGGCTTTCCGCATGAATATTTAATCATACTTGTAATTATAGGGAATTCCAAATACCACTCCATGTACATCAAGTGGAACTACATCTAATTCTACTTCAACAATGATGCAGGAGCATCTGGTCGACAGGGTGAAGACCGAGAAAGGGCGGACAAAGTTTCTGAAGAAGTTTGGGAAAGATGAACAGTTCGACAAAAGGACAGCAAGTCTGTCAGAGTTCTTACGTTTTTTATTTAATTTCTTCCAAAGTCAACTACAACATTAGATTATGTTAGTTAATTTTTATTTATTTTACTTTACTGTAGCAACAGGTCTTATAGTTGTTAGATTAGATTAATATCAATAAGCAATGTAAATAGAAAACCCTTGTGGAACAAAGAAGACAAAGTAAACAAACGCATAGACAGGTAAAGTAAGTTTATAGTAACTGCCAGGCAAAATGTAATAGAATAACTACCTGACAAACTGTAAGGAATAACTATCTGTAGTTATCTAACTGCCTGTAACTATTGTATAAAAGGACAGACAAAATGACCCAGAGGGGTTCAGCAGCTAAGCAATTTGAAAAGAGAATTAGAGAAATATATATCAAATTTCCTTCATCTAAAATTTTGTGCACAAGTAGACATACGAATGGAATACATAAGTCCTCTGTATTACAAATTTCTATATAGATTTCTGTACAATTAATTCGTTGTAGGCAAACACAGTGACAGAGACTCACAAAAAGTTCACATATATATTATTGCATATCCAATATCGTTGCAGGCAAACACAGTGACCGATATTCCAAATACCACAAGTCTAAAGATAAGCCGAGACCGAGAGTGAGCAACAGGCGGAAAGAAGCGAACAGTTTCGAAGAACACAACGACCCACAGTCGAAACCGGGTAACAAACAACATCAAACTTAATCATAGATTACATATCACTGTATAATACATTGCAGGCTTGTCGAATTTAAAATTACATGAATGAATTGTGCGACGAGGGTTTGATGAACCGAACCATCAATTAAAAGAACCTACAGCAACCCTCCACACCACAGCTACGGGTTGGAACAGCCAAACATTAAACGCTACAACTATTAATCATACAGACGCAAGTAACTACAGCAAGAACAGAGAGCCACGGAAGCATCCAATATACAGACTACAGACACAAGCAGACACAGCCAAAACGAAGAGCCACGAAATCAACCAAGATAAGAACAAAGCTACCTGGGAGAAATATCGACCGAAATCTTTGCGAGAGCTACGGAACCGGTCACCTGCAACCATTACAAAGGAGTTAAGTTAGGGTTTGTTACCAAAATAAAACCCTCGAACCAGAAACGAAGCCGTCAAGCTAAAAACGAATTAGCAAGAAGTGAAGCCGTGTATGGCTAAAGGGGAGAGCCATACCTGAAAGTGAACTGAGTCCACAACTCACCGAAACGAAGTGAAACCCTGACCACGGAGGGGCCGAGTATTGTTAGACACAGCTTGAATAGCAAACAAGGAACTATAGCAGGGAACAAGTGAATTACCTGAGCATAGAGCCGAGCGCCGGAGAAATACCAGGTTGTAGACCAACGAACTGCACATTGTCAACTGGGTAAACCAGAAACCCTCAACACCAGCATTCACCACAAAATTATAGCGCCATTGACCGAGACAAACAGTAAATACAGAAGTAGAACCAGTCGACCGAGCATAGACACGAAAAACAAGCCGAATGCTAAGTAAAAGAACCATAACTCACCAGTAAAGCCTGAACCGGATACACAGACGAAAAGACAGTGAAAAACCATATCGTTTATCCATAAACCCTTCAGAAATTCAACAATGTGTCAGCATAGGCGTAGAACAACCAGAGGCGGACCCGAGCATCAGAGCAGAACCACAGAGCAGTGAAACGACGAGGTGAAAATGAAAAATGAGCGTGAATTGACAAAGTGAAAAGGGAATAAGTGAGAATTACGGTTTGGCAGCTTCGAGGAGGACAGGTGTCGCAGCAAGGACAGGTAAGTACCGCGGGTTGATTAATAATCACCTACCGCATCAATTGCAATCAAACCATATTCAATATCCGAATATCAACGAAGGACCGCGAAGGATTGTGCTGGCGTGGGACCACGTGGGCTGGCCACATCAATTGGTATCAGAGCCAGGTTCTTTTATTTATTAAAATTTAGAGGAATATGGCAGAAGGAAAAGCGCCAAGGCGAGGACGTGGAAGAGGTGCACGTAGGGGAGCGGATGAAGGATTAAGAGAACAGATTAGAGTTCTTACAGCTCGCTTGGAAGCAGTGGAAGCGGGTAAACGAAGAGACCCAGAATTGGGAGATGACAGTGAGGAAGAAGCGGTAGCTGCTGCAGACGGGTCTGATGAGGAAGCTCGAGAATTGAGACTGTTGCCTTCAATTTTATTGGCCAACAGCAAACCAAAGACAGAGATTTCAAATTACGATGGCAGTCTGTTTGCTGATATCCTACTAGATTGGATAAGAGAACTAGATAAATATTTCGAGAATGAGGAAGTTAAGGAGGATAAGAGAGTCAAGTTCGCTTCTACTAAGTTGAAAGGACATGCCCTCTTGTGGTGGGATAATTTCCAAGCAGACAGAAAAAGACTAAACAAATTACCCATACGAAAATGGTCAAGGATGGTAGCGAAACTGAAGGGCAGATTTCTGCCGAAAGATTACCAGGTTGAACTATGTCGGCGAGTACATAATTTGAGACAGAAGGGTATGACTGTCAAAGATTACACGGAAGAGTTCTACCAGGTAAATCTACGTGCTGGTTATATGGATGAGACTCCAGAAAAGACAACGAGGTATATCAAGGGTTTGAGGATGGAGATCCTGGATGAAATTAGCATTCTTTCTCCCCGAAGTATTGAAGAAGCCTTTCAGAGTGCTGTGAAGGCTGAGGAGAAAATTAATAGGAAGCAGAATAATAGGAGAGGGAGATGGAATGGTAGAGGACGAGGACAGTCCTACGGAAGAGGAAAGAGTGTTGTGAACAGTGAAGAAGGCAGCAGCTCAAAGACTTCAGGGACAGCAGACAAAGGAGGCAACACTAGAGGAGGTCGGTCATATCAGCGAGGATGAGGGAATGGCCGCGGAAGGGGGACTAGTTTCCAATGCTACAGGTGTCAAAAATGGGGACATCGATCCTTTGAATGTCCAAAAGTTGAGCAGACAGGTCAGAGAGGAACATTTATGATTCAGCCTGAAGAAGCTGAAGCGCAACCACGAGAAGTGGAAGATATGGCAGAAACGGGAGAAGCGTTGCTTCTGAATAAAGTGTTGTTAAAGAGAACCAAGGAAGTGGCTGAACCAACACAGTGGAAGTCACTGTTTCGGATAGTCTATAAATCGCATGGGAAATGCTGCAAGGTGATAATAGATAGCGGGGGTATGGATAACTTGGTTGCCACTGAGATGGTGGAAAAATTGGGGTTGAAGCGGCTGAAGCACCCCACACCTTACAAGGTGTCGTGGCTGGAGAAAGGCCACCAGCTGTTGGTTGACGAACAATGCGAGGTAGAGTTTCGCATTGGCAAGTACCACGATACAGTGGTCTGCGATATTATGCTCATGGACGTGTGCCACATACTGCTCGGAAGACCATGGCAGTATGACCGGAAGGTGACACACGATGGGAAAACTAATTGTTATAAGTTTACGAAGGATGAGGTCAAACACACACTCGTACCCATCAAAGAGGAAGATTCAGCAGAATCAAGTGGAACAAAGGCATTGTTAATGGGAGGAAAATAGTTCATAAAGTAGATTGATGAAACTGAAATTAATTTTGCAGTTGTGAGGAGGATGAAGCCAGTATTACTGAACCTAGAGAAATCAGAATTGCCTAAGTAAATACAAGAGCTGTTAGAAGAATTTCAAGACATTGCGGCTGATGAGTTACCTAATAAGTTGCCTCCTAAAAGGAGCATCAACCATCACATTGATTTTATACCAGGAGCAAGCTTACTGAACAAGGCAGCGTATAGAATGAGTCCAAAGGACAATGAAGAAGTACGCAAACAAGTGTAGGAGTTGTTAGATAAGGGACTGATCAGAGAGAGTTTAAGCCCCTGTGCAGTACCTACAGTCCTTGTGCCCAAGAAGGGTGGAGAGTGGCGAATGTGTACAGATTCGCGGGCTATAAACAAGATCACCATCCGATACAGGTTTCCCTTGCCTAGGATGGATGACATGATGGACTGCCTTAGTGGGGCAGCATATTTTACAAAAATCGATCTGAAAAGTGGGTATCATCAGATCAGAATTAGAGAAGGAGACGAATGGAAGACAACCTTCAAGACCAACGAAGGACTATACGAATGGCTGGTTATGCCATTTGGGTTGAGTAACGCTCCAAGTACCTTTATGAGACCGATGAACGAAATGTTAAAGGAATTTATTAGAAAATTCGTGATAGTCTATCTGGATGATATTTTAATTTTTAGCAGGGCGAAAAGAGAGCACCTTCAACATATTCGAAGAGTATTCGAGAAGCTGCAGCAGAACAAATTGCTGATAAATTTGAAGAAATGCACTTTCCTGCAGAAGGAGTTAATTTATCTGGGTTTCGTAGTGGCGGAGAATGAGTTAAAAATGGACCCAGAGAAGATTACAGCAATCATGAGTTGGCCGTCAGCAAAGAGTTTATTCGAGGTACGTAGCTTTCACGGTTTAGCAAGTTTTTATAGAAAGTTCATTAAGAATTTTAGTTAAATTTGTGCGCCAATGCTAGAGACCATCAAAAAGGTCAGCCAACCTTTTTGTTGGACTAAGGCAGCAGAAGACAGTTTTCAACTTCTGAAGCGGAAAATAATGGAGAGGCCAATCTTGAGGCTGCCCGATTTTAGCAAACCTTTTCAGGTTCGGTGTGATGCAAGTGGGACAACTATTGGCGCTGTACTCAGTCAAGAGGACAGACCAGTGGCGTTCTTTAGTGAGAAACTAAATGAAAGTCGGTAGAAGTATTCGACATACGACAAAGAATTCTATGCAGTGGTTCAAGCCTTGAAACATTGGAGGAACTACTTACTAGGTAATGAGTTCGTTTTTTTCTCTGATAATTCTGCGTTACAGTACATAACACAACAGCACAAATTGAACCATAAGCACGCCAAGTGGGTGGAGTACCTGCAAAGTTTTCCTTTCGTGTTGAAGCACATAAGTGGGCAAGCCAACAAAGTGGCAGATGCTTTAAGTAGAAGATCCTTGCTCTTACAGGAAAGCGGCATACAGGTGATGGGGTTTGAGTATTTGAAGGATTTGTACCAGATGGACGCGGATTTCAAGGAAGCCTTTGAGGCATGCTAAAATCCTGTCTTAAGGAATACAATCCCATGGCTAGATTTTAATTTACAGGAAGGATTGTTATTTCGAGGTGGACAGCTATGTATTCCAGATTGTTCGATGAGGGAAAATCTAGTGAAAGAGAAACATAGTGGAGGTTTAGCAGGACATTTTGGCGTTGATAAAACACTGGAACAGCTAGGACATTTTTATTACTGGCCGAAAATGAGTCGGGACGTACAGAGATATGTAACCAGGTGTAAAATCTACCAACTAGCGAAAGGGCACATCCAGAATACTGGGTTATATACGCCCCTACCAGTTCCAAGCAGGTCGTGGGATTCAGTCAGCATTGACTTTTTCCTAGCATTGCCTAGAACGCAGCGGGGATATGATTCAGTGATGGTGGTGGTGGATATATTTTCAAAAATGGCTCATTTCATTCCGTGCCGGAAGACGAGCAACGCCACAAACGTGGTACATCTCTTCTTCACAGAAGTAGTTTGATTACATGGCTTACCAAAAACTATAGTTTCAGATAGGGATGTAAAATTTACAGGGCATTTTTGGCACACCCTGTGGAAAAAGCTGGGCACACAGTTAAATTTCAGTTCTGCGTATCACCCGCAGACTGATGGACAGACATAGGTAGTGAACAGGAGTTTGGGCAACTTGTTGCGAAGCTTGACAGGAGAAAACTCGCGATTGTGGGATCGAGCTCTTGCCCAGGCAGAATTTGCTTATAACGATTCGCCTAATCGAAGCAAAGGTATTAGCCCATTCCAAATCTTATATGGTATGCATCCGCGGGGAGTACATGAATTACGCGATTTAGGACAGCTAGAAAGGAGGAGTGCAGACGGGGAAGATTTTGCCGAAGCAATGAGCGAACTGCACGAGAAAGTTAAATTGAGATTACAGGACAACACGCAGAAATATAAGCATCATGCAGACATAAAATGACGTGAGGTACATTTTGAGATTGGAGACGAAGTCCTTCCGCATTTGCGTCGGGAACGGTTTCCTAAGGGTACGTATAACAAACTGAAGTTTAAGAAAATCGGCCCATGCAAAATTCTTCGAAAGTTTTCAGCGAATGCATATGAAATTCAGCTGCCACCTGATATAGGTATATCACCCATATTCAACGTGGCAGACATGTTCCGATATCATGCCCAGGCGGAAGACGAAAGAATGGTACAGCCACAACGGGACACCCAGTTCGAGAGCAGTCTTTGGAAGAAACAGCTACCTTCGGTCAAGACCCATGAAATCGAAGGAATCATCAGCACACAGGTAGCCAAGAAGACGCGCAGGAAGGAGTATCTGCGTTATCTCGTCAAGTGGAAGGACCGTCTAATGGAGGACAGTTCCTGGCTCGACGAGACACAGATTCGGAAGGCGGGCTACTCGGTGGAGGAAGTCATGGAACGGAGCCATGAGATCTCTCTTTTACCCCGGCAGCCTGATGCAGGAGCATCTGGTCGACAGGGTGAAGACTGAGAAAGGGCGGACAAATTTTCTGAAGAAGATTGGGAAAGATGAACAGTTCGACAAAAGGACAGCAAGTCTGTCAGATTTCTTACGTTTTTTATTTAATTTCTTCCAAAGTCAACTACAGCATTAGATTCTGTTAGTTAATTTTTATTTATTTTACTTTACTGTAGCAACAGGCCTTAATTATAGTTGTTAGAATTAGATTAATATCAATAAGCAATGTAAACAGCAAACCCTTGTGGAACAAATAAGACAAAGTAAACAAATGAATAGACAGGTAAAGTAAGTTTATAGTAACTGCCAGGCAAACTGTAATAGAATAAATATCTGACAAACTGTAAGGAATAACTATCTGCAGTTATCTAACTGCCTATAACTATTGTATAAAAGGACAAACAAAATAACCCAGAGGGGTTCAGTAGCTAAGCAATTTGAAAAGAGAATTAGAGAAATATATATCAAATTTCCTTCATCTAAAATTTTGTGCACAAGTAGACATACGAATGGAATACATAAGTCCTCTGTATTACAAATTTCTATATAGATTTCTGTACAATTAATTCGTTGCAGGCAAACACAGTGACAGAGACTCACAAAAAGTTCACTATATATTATTGCATATCCAATATCGTTGCAGGCAAACACAGTGACCGATATTCCAAATACCACAAGTCTAAAGATAAGCCAAGACCGAGAGTGAGCAACAGGCGGAAAGAAGCGAACAGTGTCGAATAACACAACGACCCATAGTTGAAACCGGGTAAGCAACAGCATCAAACTTAATCATAGATTACATGTCACTGTATAATACATTGCAGGCTTGTCGAATTTAAAATTACATGAATGAACTGTGCGACGAGGGTTCGATGAACCGAACAATCAACTAACAGAACCTACAGTAACCCTCCACACCACGACTACGGGTTGGAACAGCCAAACATTAAACGCTACAACTATTAATCATACATACGCAAGTAACTACATCAAGAACAGAGAGCCACGGAAGCATCCAATATATAGACTAAAGACACAAGCAGAAACAGCCAAAACGAAGAGCCACAAAATCAACCAAGATAAGAACAGAGCTACCCGGGAGAAATATCGACCGAAATCTTTGCGAGAGCTACGGAACCGGTCACCTGCAACCATTACAAAGGAGTTAAGTTAGGGTTTGTTACCAAAATAAAACCCTCGAACCAGAAACGAAGCCGTCAAGCTAAAAACGAATTAGCAAGAAGCAAAGCCATGTATGGCTAAAGGGGAAAGCCATACCTGAAAGTGAACCGAGTCCACAACTCACCGAAACGAAGTGAAACCCTGACCACGGAGGGACCGAGTATTGTTAGACACAGCTCGAATAGCAAACAAGGAACTATAGCAGGGAACAAGTGAATTACCTGAGCACAGAGCCGAGCGCCAGAGAAATACCAGGTTGCAGACCAACGAACTGCACATTGTCAACTGGGCAAACCAGAAACCCTCAACACCAGCATTCACCACAAAATTATAGTGCCATTGACCGAGAAAAACTGTAAATACAGAAGTAGAACTAGTCAACTGAGCATAGACACGAAAAACAAGCCAAATGCTAAGTAAAAGAACCATAACTCACCAGTAAAGCCTGAACCAGATACATGGATGAAAAGACAGTGAAAAACCATATCGTTTATCCATTAACCCTTCATAAATTCAACAGTGTGTCAACACAGGCGTAGAACAACCAGAGGCGGAGCCGAGCATCAGAGCAGAACCATAGAGCATCAAAACGACGAGGTGAAAATGACAAATGAGCGCGAATTGACAAAGTGAAAAGGGAATAAGTGAGAATTAGGGTTTGGAAGCTTCGAGGAGGACAGGTAAGTACCGTGGGTTGATTAATAATCACCTACCGCATCAATTGCAATCAAACCATATTCAATATCCGAATATTAGCGAAGGACCACGAAGGATTGTGCTGGCATGGGACCACGTGGGCTGGCCACATCAAACAAGAAAATCAACAGTAATATACAATTTGATTTTGCACTATCTTTTTACATTTATCCTTGCATCCTTGTTGACACATCTTAATCGTTATGGGCTAGAATTTTCATGAGTCTCTTGTGCTAGTTTCAAGACTAGATTTATTGCTATGAAATTTTTCTATGATCTCAAGTTGAATAGAATATCAATTTTAGCCTTCTCTATTCATGTCTTTCTAAGGAAGAGAATGGTCATTTATTTCTCTTCCTCATCCACATATGAGCTTCTTTCCAACTAGTTACCTGAATCTATGGCCATGAGATTATTCTTCTTAGAATATTTCTTTTGGTTCTTTGGGTTTAGCTCTAGATACAACTTCCAACACTTCTTCTGTATAAGACCAAAAATGTTATAGTGGTTATAGTTGTTGCTACGATATATTCACTAGTGTGTTATCACTGTTATATTTTTTCTTTCCCATTCTAGGAAGCTCTATGGTGCTCTTTCTACTTTGACCTAGTTGTTTTTCCTTATTTTATATTATTATTGTGCCTGTACATAATCCCCATTCTTCGTTATGGGTTTAAACAACATTTGTTTCTTGCATTGATGGTTCTTTATAACCCCCATATACTTGAGAAACATGTATGGTTCTTTGTGGACATACTAAAAATTATCTCCATCTTCCTAAATTTCGTGGTGTACTCCTATACACTCAGCACTTATATCTACCCAAGGTAATTCTTCTAGATCCATTGTTCTCACACATACCCAATATGGTAAAACTACTTGATGAGGATATTGAAATCTTCCCACTTAATCACTACAGGGTATCCCTCTAGTCTGAAGGTTTTCGTATGGATTTCCCACCAAGTTACGGAATGTCCCTATAATATCAAATGCTAAAATCAAATTTTAGGTCCCTCATCTGTGTGGTCAACTCTAAAATAAACCTCTAACAAATATAATTAGTGATTTAACTTCAAAAAATTAATCTCACCTTGATATGGCTTAATGTAGAGTTTTTCTTCCGTCTTGAACAATAATTGTGAATGGTTCATGCCACCTGAATTGGGTTGTTCCTTTTCATGTTATTTCTTAGATTTTCTCTTTGGTTAATCCATGTCCCTGATTTCCCCTCTAAACTAACCTCTAAGCTGGAGCCTCCATCTTCTCCTATTTTTAAAATTTTCACTAGAGTTTCCATAAGAAGCTTCATGTTTCCATAATTAAACAATTCAAATATAATAATTAACTAAAAAAATTATTCACTAATAACTATATAAATATAAATCAAATACCAGAAAATATAAGATAGAATATAGAACAATAATGGTATTAATTTAATTTAATATTAAGATAATTTAATATAATTATTTATTAAATAAATTAAATATTTAAAATAAGAAAATCAAATATTTAAAAAGATAAAATGAAAACAATTTATATAAAAATTTAAAAAGAGTTCAAAAATTAAAGTTTAAAATGTATAATGATATGAGAATGATTAGAATATATTAATTATAAAATTCATATATAAAATTAATAGCAAATTGAAAACACGTCCGTAAAAAAGGAGGCTGTCGGAAAGAGATAATGGCATGCAGACATCAATGAAAACAAAGAAGTTACATACAGACGTCCCCTGAATTTTAGTCGGTGAACGATGGCATTGTTATTTCGAGACATAAAAAAAATGAATTTTATTGTTATGTTGGCATTGTCAGTGAACATCGCATTGGTCTTGTCCTACAGTTACTTCATATCACACAAATCGAACAATGACTACAGTTATATAAAGCAATGATTACAGTTATATAAAAGTACTTTGGATATAGGTCTCCATTGTTTAGAACCATAGGGTCCATTTTGATATGCTAGTAGTGGGAGAGTATCCAATCTCTATATTCTTCTCGGTGGAAACTGAGGGCAAACCGTCGTGGAATTAGAATGGTGATCGACGTAATTTACTTAAGTAAAGTGACCCAAATATTGAAGGTCTAGAAGCAAAGCCACTCAGCCGAATATGTTCTTCCCCTCACACACCCCACTAGAACCCTATTTGAAGTATCCACCACTTTTCCCATAGTGATGCCTTCCCCAAATCTAAGATTGATGCCCTTTCTGAAGGCCTTGACACACTTACTCTTCCTGGCCTTACTAGTCTATGTAGTTGTCGAATCGTCTAGGAAGGGGTTGTGATTGCCTTGTGAGTCCATATGTGGAGAAGGGGAGGAGTTCCGAGGGTTAACTACTAGAATATTGAAGCTGGCAGAGGGAATAGGAAAATTCCCCTAAAAAGAGGTAGGGTTAGGGTTGTTGTCCAGTGTGGAGTGAGGGATAGAGGATATCCTAGATTATGACAACCCTAAAGAAATGGGAATGCCAAACAATACAAGGTGAAGCGATGCCTCAGGCAAAATGAAATCAAAGTTAGGGGAGGGTGCAATGGAAGCAGCAAGAAGGTTGAGCGTAGTAGGAGAGAGTGGAGGGAAGTCAAGCCTACGAGATGCAATGGGGGGAGTAGAAGCTGATAGGTAGGGAACATATGGTTTAGAAAGCTCAATGACAGACAACAGGCCTATCCACAGGTGAAACAATGTGAAATGAGGACCAGAACTTGACATAGTATGAGGGAGTGCCCAAATCGGCTCATAGGGATTTGAGTCGGTGGAATAATCGAGAAATTCTAACTCCATTCCAATTGTTGTAGACAAAATCAGGGATGGAAGTAACGGTTGTAGAATGGGTAGGGAACTAGTCCAGAAGACGTGACGATGAGCTCCTCACTGTAGGAAAATGGCAAAAGCAATGATGACGACAATAAAACGTCGGACCGCCTGCTACCCTAGACCCTTTGGTGCTTCAGTGTAGAGCACCATCTTCCTTTCCTATCACAGTGGGGAATTGTTCATCATCATCTTGTATTTTCATCAAAATGGTTTTTTGTTGTAAAAGGTTGATGATATAATCATGGGACAAAAAATAACTCCCTAAAATGACTCAGTTTTTATGCAGAAACTCAGAATGGAAATGAACTATAGATATGTTTGGCCTCCTAAAGTGCTGGAAGAAAAATATTGGTAGAGAAATGTGTGTCAATATAAAAATATACCATTGGATTTTCCTGTTTAGCATTCCTATATCTATATTCTTAAGTGTTCTTACTAGGAATTGTGAAAAAAATATCACAATAGATGTTGTGAAGGGAACTATTGACTGTATTTGTTTTCTTTACTTTATTTGAAAATGTTATTACAACTGCTTAGACAATCTCTGTGTATTTAATTAGGATGCATAAATAGAGATATTCATTGTAATGGATGTTTCTTTCATAACTATATAATTTTTTCTAAATTTATTGCAATGATCAAAATATGTTTTTATCCTACTTTATAATCCATTTGAAATAAACGAAAATTTTCTCGATTGGGTTTAACATATTCTAGAAAGAAAGACAATGCCCAAAGTGAATGACATTCAAAATGATGTGACATTATCCGCTTCAATAAATATTGTTACACCCACAATTCTGAAAATGGTCTTTACATATAGATTATTTTTTAACCAAGTTTTAGAGAATGATAGAATAATTATTTTCATACTCTATTTCAAAAGAGTTAATGTGAATCTCAAACCAAAGAATACAAATAAATGTTGGGTGTGGAGCCTAATTATCTTCTTTATTCAGAGGTATCCCCACATTGGACCCCAGTTCATAATGCCGCCCGTAGAATGTATGTTGCTAGGGGCATCCGCCGGGGGGGTGGTGACGATGATTATTTGGATCCCCCCTGGTGGGGGATTGGGGGTAGTGAACCCCAAGCTAAAAATAGATGTCAAATTTCCTTGTAAAATGTTGTAATTTTGTATAATCTGGGTCATTCATTAGGCGAAGATATGACGGTAGAAATTTTGTTTAATTTAGTGTTTTTTTCCTAGAAGGAAACCCCTCGCTATATATGAGGGAATTGTATTGCATCTATGTAGCTCTATATTCCGAGTGAGAAAGAGAGAGGAGATTGTGTGAGAGAAAAAAGGGAATTACAATGGATTTTTTGTAGCTTGTATCTCTTCACTTTGCTAGATAATATAAAAGGAAGGATTGGTTGTTTCTCCATGGACATAACCCAAATTGGGTGAACCACGTATATATGTGCGTCTCTTGTTTTGTGTGTTTGTATTTCTGCAATATATTTTATGTATTCCATTGCTTTGTAATATATAATTTTCTAACAATAGAAAATAAAAATAAAAACATTACATCTACAATACTATTATTTCCAAAAAAAAGAGACAATAAACAGGACACTGGATGTGATGGTTGCATTTCAAATATCTCTCAACACCGTGATGGAATGAATTCTTGAAGAAGTAAATACAAAAAGGTCACATGTATTCTTTCATATCTATGCTTACAAACTTTGATCTATCTATCAGGATTTCACTCAAGATTTTCACAATGCCTTAATAAACACTAAATGTACATAAAAACAAGAATTAGTGTGAAGGAATGTTTAGTATATGCTATATTTATTATATTGTGATTGCAATTAAAACTAACAAATCCACCTAAAGTATCGTTGGTGAGTGTTGATAGGTATCAACAGCAGAAGTTAAATCAGTTCCATCTAGGGAATGGATGCTGAAGTCTCTGGGCGTGGACCAACTCCAGCTCCATTATACTTCTCGGCGTGGATTTTCTCAACTACTTGGCCAAGCTTGACCATATCCTTGCGCTTTGGGACAACCATACAATGGCCGAAATAGTTAGCAGTTCCTTCTTCCTCTTGCTGGAATAGTTGGCACTTCGTCTTAAGAACACATCTGTGGAATGGGTTGTAGGATAATAGTTAACAATAAGATGAATTCGTTGTTGAATGTTGGGGACTCAAAAGGAAGACAATGATTTGATGTATCCCACTATTTAATCATGTATGTCCCATCCAATTCCATAATAATACACATATCAATGTAACAAGCCTTTGGCTCCCTCCCATTCCATCTTTCTCCTTTTTCTATGTAAGAAGTCTTTGTTAATTTTACCATTGTAAAATAAACTAAAATAAAGGTCTATGCTCCCGCCTTATGGTGTTTCTTTGCGACATATGGTGGAACTGCTAGTTAACAAAATATCATATGAACAAGTTTCATTTGAAATGAGTTTTGGTTTTTTCGGCACGTGATATCGAAAATACATGGCTCTAGTCCATGGTATTGTACATACCCTATTTATAGATTAAGAAACTTCATAATAAAGTGGATCTAAATCTTCATGGATAAAAATCTTTTTCCATTCTTTCTTAAATGAATATATGTTCATCTTATAATCATAATGATAATAATAATAATGTTAATTTCATAAAATTTGAAATTTTAGCAACCTATGATGTATGATGAAGTAAATGTTTTGGTCTTTATTATGGATTGATAATTACTAACATTCACTAACCATTTAATTTATATAATTGTGCTAGTATGTAAATTTCTATTCAAAATGTGTTATTTTTTTTTTAATATTGATAATTTAAATAAATTTTAAATATTTTAAATCTACTTTAATACTAAAGGTTTTAAATATTTGAAAATACATTTTATAGTGAATTACTCGTGTGTTTACCTCTCTTTGCTAATCATATGGGGAGTGAGATAATTTATCTTATTTTGGTTATTGGGTTTGTGTGTTTAGTATAGAGTTTTCTCTTCAAAATAACATGCACACTTTACTTTGTATGGTTTGAATTGTAGAAACAATTTTCATTGTTTTTTTCTTATTGCTTCGCCTTGCTCTTTAATTTGTTGTTGCAATTTTAGATATATTTTCTTAGTTTATTTATAATTTTTATACAATATTGAACAACTAAAAGTTTATCCTAGGAGACTAGAAAAAAAATTCATAGTTAAAAGAATGTATTCCTTAGACGAAACTATTCTCCAAATTTGCATCCTTGTATTTTCCAAACAACTAACACACGTTTCAAGGCATGGGACAATGAGCAAGTATTTCTGGTACCAAAACATGTTCTTAATACAGGCTCAGTTGAAAGGATGTTGGTAGGAGGACTGTCATCACAACAAGCGACATCAACACAAATATCATTAGCAAGGGAACATATTTAGGTATTTTCCTCTTAATAAATCTTCCTTTGTCCCTAAATCATAAATGGAGAAAGAACCTAGGAGTTTTGAAAATGTGGTAAGAAAGAAAAAATCCAGGAAAAAGCCCTCCTTGGATGTTGATTTCATTGGAAAATATCATGTAATTGAAATGAAATGTTATCCAAGAAGATGGTGGAAAAATTAAGCAAGGTTACCAATAATCCTAAGGAGTAATCCCACTAGTTATAAGAAACATGGGAAAGAATGATATAATGAATGAAGTGAAGAAACAATAATGGTGGAGACAATAAAGACACATAAATTGATTAAGACGTTAGGTACCTAACAAACTTAGAGGAATGTGAAGATATGGAGCTTAGCAAGCTTGATTCACAATATTTAGTATTAGAATGGGATGGGAAATAGACTGAGTCAATATTGAATCAATAAATTTAAATTTTGACAAAAGCCTTGATAAAAAAAGGATAATTTTAGGAATAAAAATTATAATGTAAGCATCACTAGTCTATCTCTTTAGCAGTTGAAACTAAAACACTAAAATAATGATAAAAATAGGAAAATAGAATAAAAGGTTGTATAAAGAAGAACTAAGAAACTTCTACAAGAGTTGAGAGAAATGCCAGTCAATTTAAGAATAATGGCATTGATGATGAACATGTTCCAGCCCACGCGCTCAAATGCCCAAAGAATATACAATCATAAATTATCAGACGAATGAATGAAAAACACAAATATTTATTAAAAATAAAATTCTGAAAGAAAAGCCAACTATGGCTATTCTATAGGAAACAAAGTGCTCATTTGATATGCTGTCTAAAATTGATACTACTTGTTCAATAAACTATAGCTCAATAATATTAGATGTACATGAGGCATCAAGGGGAATTACTTTATTATACATCCACCATGAGATTATGCTTTCAAACACTTTTTCCACTCAAAGATTTGTCACAGTAAAGTATCAACTAATATGGTTGACATAAATGGGCTTCATTTCCATTGTTTATGGACCCAATCTAACTAGGAATATATGTTTTTCTTTTTTCACAGTATTCAACCCATCCCTTATATTATAGGACATGGTTACCCATTTGTGGAACAATATTTATGGTTGAATCCTTGGATGAAAATAGGGGAGGTTGATACGGATCTCGGCGTCTAAGATTTAGAAACCATAAATGCTTACAAAGAGTAGGAGAGAGAAAATACAAATATGCTTTGAAACAATTCTTATAAAAACTTTAAATAGAAAATACACACAATAAATACGTAACAATATGTGAAAATAAAATAATTCTTTATTAAATGGAGAAATCATTTATCCTACATTTTGAAGGACATATTTGTCCTTTTACAAGGTGACGCCCATTATTTATGGTATTCTAGGTGCCTTCTTGAGTTACAACTTACAATACCATGGGTAAATACCATGTGTGGATACTACTTTCCATTAGGATCAAGATTTTTGCCTTAGGAAGAAATGGTTCCCATTGTGTCAAGTTCCCTTGTGAGAAGCTTTTTTTAATATGAGCCAATGAATATAAGGGTTTTGCGTGGTTGACCCATAATCATGGTGAGAAAAGGTCAAAGGATATAGTATCCTATAATGCTTATGGGCTAACTTTGATATTGATAGTGTCTAGCCTAGAAAATGAACATCAATGGAAAGGGTGTTTTGTAGTTGATCCATAAACATTGGTTTGTAGGTGACCCACAACTGTCACAAATGAAGGTCAAGAGGTATTGATACCCCATGACACTTGTGGGCCAACTCTGATACAAATAGTGTATGGATAGGCCCTAGATGGTAAAATCTCCATTGACATGGGTCTATGATGGAAGTTTCCCCTAGAAGGTTATAGTTAGAAATGTCTTCATCTTGTTGTGTATGATGTCAAAAGTTTTCACCCAACTAGTACCAATGACAAAATCCTTCTGTTGGAGGGGGTCAAGAATGATAATCTTCCATTGGAATGGGCTACAAAAAAAATATTCCATTGAGAAG
>APFE031565871.1:0-14111 GCA_000404065.3 Pinus taeda
TTCTCTATATGCGTCGTGCCACATTGGAGGCTGTTTTGAGGTACCTACAGGAGTCCAAATTGTGCCCAAGTGTGCTTGTTGGAAAGCTTGGCCTATCTACCTTCTAACGCAAGTGGAATTTCTGAATTTGGTGCTCATTTTCCTCTCCAAAACTTCATTCTCCCAAGACTGCTTCCAGTGTGTCAAAATAGGGGCAGAGAGGTCATTGTTTGAGTGTTTTTGACCTCCTGGAGACTCAAATCATGCCCAAATTTCTTGTCCATGCACCAGTAGTTGTGATTTTGCATGCTGAATCCAACAATCCAAGCCATTTGCAGTTTGGAGCTCCCAATCCTAAGCGTCGCGCCAGTGGTGCGGCGCACATGGAGAAAAAACCTGTGTTGTGACCAAAAATTTGCCATGTGACCAAAATTACCCCAAATTTCTTGAAATTTGGGCTGGAGGTTGTCTAAGTGGTACTATGCTAGGACACAAAGGCTTCAACCAATATTCAAAGCAGATCTTTCTCTTTTTTCCTCTTTTTCCTCTTTGTCGCTTTGCTCAATTTTGCCTTCAAGCTCCTTATCCGAGCCTTTGAACTCGTGTTTTGTGCCTTGTAATGATAAAGCATCCACCTCAGTATGGTTTTGTCCTTGTCAAACTTCTCCAGAAGTCCCTCAAGGTGGATTTTGATGCGCTCGAGCCAAGACTCACGGTCATTGTTAATCTCTTGCTCCAAGGGAGTGAGCTCGATCCTCCTATGCTGGGAAGCTTGGCGATTATTACGGATGCTTTGTAGCTCCATGATTTCATGCTGGTCCTCAAGATATTTTTTCCTCTACTCCAAATACCTGATGATCCATTTGGCCCTCTCCAAATTGAGTGACAAGTCTTGGATCTCTGTTTTCTGCTCTTGGATGGTCATCCTAAGTTTGGCACTCTCCACATCTGCATCATCATCCTGAATGAGGATGAAGTCAGCCTCCTGTTCACCTGATAGCCCCTTGTCATGCATGGGCCTCTTGCGCTTGTCCTGTACCTGTGTCATCGATGCCGAAAGCAAGGCCCCTTCCACCTCGAGTGGAGATAACACTCACTTTGCTACTGCAAACAAGTTCCTACTGCCTCTCTGATATGTGATGAATACAAGCATAGTAGTGGTCTCGTGGCACTCATACTGATGAGAAGGACCACCTATATCATGTTATACCTCTGATAATACCTGTGAAGTACTGAAGAGGTCACGGGAGATGAAGTCCTCCCAATTAATGCCCTGCAATCCCAACTGATGATCCACCAAAATCCAGATAAGAGCAAAGTGATAAACACTGTTAAGTTGCTGCTGAGGGGTCTTATGCTGCATTAAGGTGTTCATTCTCTCTATGTTCCCATAAATGAAAAATGGGAGGTTCATCATCCGCACCCTGGTAAAGTTCATAGGCATATAGACGAGAGAACCTCCCCTCACAGCTGAAGTACTTCATGATCAATTTCATGAGTGGAGCATATTCGTCTTTCAAATATCTAAATGGGAAGACTCTTGTGAGATACCTCAAGAAACTGGCCTTAATGTAAGGCTCATAATGTTGCCTATCCACCTTCTTTTTCTTGTGCCACTGTTCTCCAACATTCGGTATGCCGGTCTGTAATGAGATAGTTTCAGGTGTCAATGTGAAGGTGACCCCGGCCATGATAGAGTGACCTCCATGTAGGTGAAGCACAAAAAGACGGGCCAACTCATGATGAACTCTAACATTAGCCACCTTTTGACAAAATTCAAAACATGATAGATGCTGGAAGCATGACATAGCAAGAGGGTAGGCCTGCAGTTCTATGAGGATGGTTGGCTCATCCCTAACATGTTTGCCACTCTTGTGATGTCTCCTGGGAGCTTGTTCTTCCGAGGATGAACCACTTTGTGTCTCCATCTCATACTCTAATGAATTCTTAGATGCCATGACTACTGTGTGTACTGTACTTGGGCTGCCCTTTGATGATGGTGTGAAACTAGGTGTTGTTGTGATATCTGCCAACAAGGGGAACAATGAAAAAAAGGGAGTATTAGGAGGGGAATAATATGATGGGAATAGGGGTTATGGGGAGAAGTTTTGGTTAGGGATATGTAAGGGGGTTTGGGGATTTGATAAGGTAGGGTTTTGGGGTGTTATGTTGAAAAATAAGAGGGGATAGGGAATGGGGTTTGGTAATATTTTAGGATAGGGGAAAATAGGAAAAAATGGGATAGGGGGGATAGGGAAAAATGAGGGGTGATAATGGAGCCTTGGCACTAACACCACAATTTTGCAACCCTAGTAACCATGGCTTTGATGTTTTTTTTAGTGGTTGGTTTTATGAGTTTTGTTGCAATTATACATAGCCATGAAACCCCCATATCATTCACAAAATTTGATGAGAACGCCACGATATAGATCCTACCTGTCGATTTGAGGGGTTTCACAGGAAACTTGAGGCAATTTGGCACGGTTTCCAGCCTTTGTGGGTGTGCACCGCACGATAAACCCAGTGCGCCGCGCTCTATGTGCGTGTCGCACCGTATAAACTTTGCACTATGGGGTGGCTTTGTGTGCGCCGCACCCTCTGTGTGCACCGCGCCCCTCTGTGTGTGCGCCGCGCACCTGAAAACGACTCCAACTCCCTCCAAACACGTGCTTTGCACTCTCAAACACATTGCTATGTTTCTCAATCACCTTGATTTGCACAATGACCTT
This sequence comes from Pinus taeda, assembly GCA_000404065.3. NCBI lineage: Eukaryota > Viridiplantae > Streptophyta > Pinopsida > Pinales > Pinaceae > Pinus > Pinus taeda. The sequence goes on from APFE031565871.1 coordinate 2,709, forward strand.
GTTTCCTTGTGGAAATTCTTATATAAAGACTTTGAATTCATGGGTTTAATTTTTTCTTCTCCAAAAACCCACTTTGCTAATGTTTCATTTTGGCTTTTTTCACTGACTTAAAGCAACACTGAATTTCACTTTTCCCTTTGAAATTTTAGCTCAAATGATGAAATTTTTGGCACTCTTTGCGGGGGTTGCATGACAAGGCATTTGGCCATGGAAACCATGACTGCGCCTGAAGAAATCAACTGGCAACTTTTTTGAAAATTATCACAAATGACACACTATTTGACTTTTCTTCAAAACAGAGTTTTGAAGAACAGTCGTAATCTGTCAACATGACGATGAAACTCTCTGAATCATAACTTTGTAAGGGCCTCCCTCTGGCCTACATGGCTTTATTGGACATGGTTGAAGACCAAATTGATTAATCCCTAGACCTAATGATCGAAAATGACTTTTGTCCATTAAAGGACTAGACCTTGACTGTCATGGACTTTAGTGATCATTGACAAAATACCTAAGCCAGCAGGAGCCAAACATGAGGGGGGCTGACTAACAAGACCTTTTCCATCAGATTATGGCATGCCCCTAGTGGAATGCAGCTGGGTAAATGGAGCAGGACTCCTAAAAATGAAATGTAGAAAGAGTTTTTATCTCTAATGGAGGACTGACAAGACCAACTCTAACATTGGTTCCAATGGGGGATGGCAGCTCCTTGGAGGTGCCAAGAACAACAGATCTCTGGAAGAGCTAGACAGTGACTTTGTCCATTGGGGTATGGAGTCATTATTTCAACAAACAACACAGGACCCTGACTCATTTATGAAACTGAAATGACCAAAAAAACTGACTTAAATTTGACATTGAAATGACTTGAAGACTAACTTGACAAACACTAACCAAACTGAAATAAAATGGTATTTACAATGACAGTGGAAGCAGCGTTAATAACTTAGAAATGGTACTTCTTGAGCAGTCGACCATTGATCGTCCCTCCTGGACAATCTTCCCCGTTCATTTCCTTCAGAAGAAAGGCATTCTGACCCCGATATGCTGCAATATTGAAAGGACCTTTCCAGAGGTTCTCAAACTTACCTTGCTTACCTTTTTCCTCATTCCTTGCATCCCACTTTAGCACCACATCATCCAACTGAAATTTTTCTGCCTTTGCTTTTCTGTCGTAAATTTTCTTCATCTTCTGCTGCAATTTGGATGTGTTCTTGAAAACTTCTTCTCTGGTCTGCTGCAAGTGGACCATTTGATTCAACCTTCTCTGCATGGGATCTTCTTCACTACCAGCCTCCTGAAGAAGTTTGACTATCGGGGCAGTGAGAGAGGTAGGAAATACTATATCAACTCCATAAAGAAGCTCAAACGGTGGCGTACCAATGGATTTCTTCTAACTGACCCAATCTACCCAAAGTGCATTGACCAACCTCTTATTCCAGCTCTTCTTATTTATTTCCAGCAGCTTCTTGATGATGTTGACCAATGATTTGTTCGAAGACTCCACCAATCCATTGCCTTGCGGATGATAGGCAGTTGAGTGACCCAAAATGATGTGATATTTATGACAAAACTCTACCATCCTTTTCGATTTGAAAGCTGCTTTGTTATCAGTGATTAACTTATTTGGGCAACCAAACCAAGACAAGATGTTATTTTCAAGGAATGAAATGATTACCACATCAGTAGCTTGTCTGGTGGGAATTGCCTCGATCCATTTCGTGAAATAATCTGTCATTGTGAGGATCCATCTATGCTGACCGGAAGAAGCGGGATGAATTTCACCAATGAAATCCAATCCCCATTGCTGGAAAGGGGCACTCACCTCTATAGGCTTAAGTGGTAAAGGTTGTAACTTTTTCTTTCCTTCGAAAATCTGACACTTATGACAGCACTTGACCATCTTATATACATCAGCAAACAATGTCGGCCAATAGTACCCCGCTCTCAAAATTTTATTTGCTGTTGATTTCCAAAAAAGGTGACCACCACAGTCTCCTTGGTGGCAGTCCTCCATGACCTTCTTTGCTTCCTTTTTCACCAAACAATTTAACAGAATGCCATGGGGATCTTTTTAATACAGTGCAGATTTTAGAATGCAAAACTTGGCAGCCTTCAACTTGAGTGTTCTCGTTTTGGTTTTAGTCATGCTGGGTGTTGGTGACAAATTTTTAAGCACATATGTGATATCTGAATACCATGGAGAAAGAGCAAACATTTCAGATACCTGAATTGATGATCCTTCCTCATTCTCATCGGACATAGTAGCGATCAGATTTATGTCCAAGGCGTGCAAGTTTGATTCAGACATTAACTTTGCCAATCCATGTCCGTTAACAAGCTTTGTGGGCTTTATTTCCACATCATATTCAAACAAAGCTACAATCCATTTGCCTCGTCTTCCTTCCAGATCGGTCTGTACTAAAACATCTTTCACAGCAGTGTTAGGAACATAGGCAAAAATATGAGAATGTAGAATATATACCCAGAAATCTTTCAATGCTTTCACAAGTGCAAGGGCTTGCTTCTCAATGATGTTGTATTTTAAGGCTGCATCTCTTATAGCTCTGCTGAAGAATGCAATGGGTCTTTCATGATCATCTCTTTTTTGCAATAACCCAGTTTCCATAGTGTGCTCCAAAGCAAATGAAAACAATATAAAATCCTAAGTGTAGTCCGGGCTGACTAGAACTAGAGCTGAGGAAAGAACCAATTTGACTAAATTAAAATATTTTATAGCCTCCTCCGTCCATTTCACTTGGCTGTACTTCTTAAGCATGTTTGTAATCTCTCTTAGGTGCTCAGCAAGATTAGGTACAAAGCGGCGTAGAAAATTCATTTTACCATTGAAATATTGTATCTCTTTCTTATTCCGGGGCAGATCAATTTGCTGAATTGCTTGCACATGTGCTAGGTCAATACGAATACCATCTTTTGAGATTATGTGCCCAAGTAGTTTGCCTTCCTCCATGGCGAACAAGCTCTTTTTCGGATTCAGCGACAAGCCATATTTTCTGCACTTTTGAAAGAAAATTTTTAGATGGTACATATGCTCTTCATCAGATTTGGAAAACACCGTCAAATCATACAGGTACACAACAAAAAAGACATCCTTCTCATTTTCAAAAGCCAAGTCCATTGCACGCTGAAATGTGGCACCCACATTCTTCAAACCGAAATGCATTTTAGCGTAATGAAAAGTTCCCCATGGAGTGGTGAATGTTGTCTTGTCTCAGTCATCTTCATGGACAGAAACTTGGTTATATCTAGAATAACCATCAAGTAGTGACATACGAGATGCTTCCACTACTCACTGAAGTATATGGTCCATTTTTGGCAGTGGATATTTGTCTTCCAATGAAACTTTATTGAGATTTCTAAAATCAATGCACAAGTGAAGCTCACCTGTCTTCTTTCGTACGGGCACCAAATTAGAGATCCAATCCGAAAATCTGATGGGAACAATGATTCATGATTTTTACAACTTGTTTATCTCTTTTTCAATAGATGGCAACAGCTTTGGATTGAGCCTTCTCAACTTCTGTTTGAATGGTTTTTGATTGGGCTTGATGGGTATAGTGTGTTGAATTATATTGGTATCGTATGTTTTTAAGTCGGAATAGTCCCAAGCAAACACATCTGCAAATGAATACAACAAACTGATATATTTGTCCTTGATCTTTGGTGGCAATGCTTTGGACAATTTTACCAATTTAGGATTAGCATCTGCTCCGATATGGACCTCTTCTACACCCTTCTCTATTGGCTGCAATGTTGGCTTGCGGGCTACATCATCTTGATCAAAGAGTTCTTCTAAAGGTATCAAGACTTTAGGAATAATGTTATTCTTTAGCTACAACACGTCCATTTCATTGATCTACACCTCATCTATACCATTGCCTTTACCATCATCATTTTCTACATCAATTGAGGTATTTTTGAACTTGCCTTTGTTTTGCATAAAATCATCAATCTCCCCATCATCTTGGAAAAATTGCTAATATCTCTGATTTTCTGGGACAGTAGGATGATGCTTGAAATGGATTTCGAATTTATTGCTAGAGTTCATTGGGATCTTCAAACTACTTGCTGCCTTAGCAAGAGAATCAACAATACTATTTTGTATATGAGGCACACATGTCAGGGTGTGTTCTGAAAATAATTTTAGGATGTCTAGGACTACATTACGGTAGGCCCGCATCCTAGGATGCTTTGCTTGATATTCGCCTCTAACCTGCTTAATCACCAATTCAGAGTTGCCATATATTGAAATCCTCTTAGCATTCAACTTTCTTAGAATCTTTAGGCCAGCAATCAGAGCTTCATACTCAGCTTCATTGTTTGAACAATCAAAAGCCAACTTGTAAGAGTATACCCGCACATTACTAGGCACTTTATTCGGGGGGAAGAGAGGACTGCGTACCCAAATTCCAATTCCGGCGCCATCATTTCCCATTGCTCCATCAAAATCCATGTTCCACAAACCTTCTTCCTCCTCTTGCAAGTGATGGAAATCTGTCTGTTGTGATTTGTCTGCTTGCTATCCATTACTTTCAGCTGATCGCTCAATGGTGTTCTACTGTTCTTGTTCTTCTTTCTTTAAAACTCCTTTGAAATTTTCTGTTATTTCCGGAATATCATCTGCTTCTACTAATTGACTATCGATATCATTGAAACTATCAGAATAAAAAACAAAAGACTCTAAATCTGTATGTACATAATTAATCAGATGATTTATTGGTTTCTCCTTGCTTGTGATCATGTATTTCATTTTTTGTTCTCGATACAGTTTCCTCATTTGGCCAAACACCGGAATCGTTGCATAGGAGAAATCTAGTTGTAGTGTCCCTTTCAATTTTGCTACCCAAGACCTGGAAAGAAGCATGCCAAATTTGGGAGGAATATATGCTACAACAACATCCATCAAAACATTCTTCATTGGGAGTTGATCCAGACTCACAACCAAGTCTTTGATGAGTCCTATACATCTTACTCTGCTGGAATCAAATGAATAGAGATCATGGTATTGCCCGGTGATGTCCAAACCCAGTTTATCCATAATAGCCTTGGACATGAGATTATGAGAAGCTCCGGAATCGAACATGGCGTTATGTAACACAAAATCATGCAATCTTAAACTGATATAAAAAGGTGGCACATCACTATCAGGAGACTCACAATTCGATGCTGGCCCAAAAACCATTTCAGGTTGATCATCTTCGACATTTACCATGTCAGACATTGGGTCCAAATTCAACATTTTAGATACTTTCCCTCTATAACTACTGTTCCTCATTATTTCAGTCAAGGGAATGGATACTTTTAATTTAGAAATCTCATTCTCTAAATTAAAAGCAGGAATCTTTTCTACCTCTTTGAGTGGGATTTCTTTCCTTTCCTTTTCTTTTGATGCAACTTGTTGATGTGATTGTTCTGCTGATGGTGATTTGCTGCTATCTGGATCAACCACTTCCTTTCCTTTCCTTTGTGTAACTGATGAATCAGTCTTTGATGTCTCGCCGTCCTTCCTTTTTTGAATTGGTTTGACTGGCACATCTCTATTTCTAAGTGAATATCTCTCCTGATGGGCAGACAGAGCATTCATATAGCCTCTTTGGTACTCATATGATTCTTCCTCCAAGACGGTATCATTTTCTAGAATGAAATCTACGTCTTTGTGTACAGCCGAACTTTCTGCATACTCCTCATCCTCAGTGAGATATATAGGCAAATCATCAGGAGTAAAGAGGTGGTTTTCTTCACCTATTATATTCCCGTCCTCATCTGACTCTGGTCCATGCACAAAATTTTGTTGCAAAGGTGTCTGTACTGGCTGTTGTGTTGTTTGCTCTTGGGCTCGCTGATCTCTCTGCCTTATTCTATATTGTGGCTATTGCTGGCCACGGAAGTTACGATTTCTAACTTGTGGCTTAGGTTTGTCAAGTTTCACTCTCTCAAGCATCTGCTCTACCTTTTGGAGTAGTTGATCTACCAAGGAAAATTCTTCTTTTACGGTGACTTTCTTCTCTGCTTTTGCTCTAGCTCTCTTGGTCAACAGATTTGCTTCAACGCTGACCGCTATCTTCTGCATGTCTTCCATTGTGGCCAGTTCTCTCTCTCTTAATTGATAAGCCATGTCAGCATCAAAACCATCCGGAAACTTCACCATGGCTAGCCCCATAGGTGGCCTTAGATGATCTGGAATTCCATTATAAATTGAATTGAATCTAATGCAATAGTCTTGGACCGACTCACCAGTGTTTCGTTCGATTTTCTCATATTCAGCCAGAATTTGAAGAGGATTATTTTTCACTTCCCAGCTGTTTAAAAATTGTCTTTGTAGGTCAGCCAAGGTAGCGATACATGCAGCCGGCAAACCTCTGAACCATTTCCTCACTTCACTTGCAAATGTTTGTACAAAGAGTCTCATTTCCACATTCTCTGCATCGATCTCGTGAAGTTCATAGAAATCTACCATTCTATCCACATGTTGCTGAGCAGTAATGCTGTTAGGAGTGCCATCAAAAAATGAGATTTTGCTTTGATAATCTGTGGGCATATCATCTAAAACTTGAAGTAGAACAAGGGGTGCAAAATGAGCAACCATCACTCTTGGTGGATTTGGCCTTGGAGGTGTTGGAGGAGTGTGCACAGTTTGTAAGGGACTAGCAATTGGCGCTTGAAGCTATGCTACGATGTAATTATCAATTGATTGGTTAGCCCTTTCCATCTCCAAGTCTACAAGAAACTGTGGATTGTGGATAGTAGAGTCAACCGCCCTTTCAGATTTGGTCTCGAACAATGATAGTTCAAACTGCTCATCAAAATCTAGCTCCTCAAGATACTCAAAAATGTCAGGGCATGAATGGGATTTGAACACGGGAGATATAGAGTTTTCTTGACGATGAATTCTTGGAATCAAATTGGTATTTTCGTAGATGTGCAGAGGATCTGGATCTGGATTAGCCCTGGTATATCTTCTAGAAGCCAGCGTGCTATTGAGAAAAATCAAAGGACACAACCAACTTACTCAGCCTATCCAATCCTAAACTTATCATCCGGAAGCTTAGAATTATCGAGAAGTAAGGGGATTGATTTCGTCCCTAGTGGAATCACCACTATGTTAGCACCTAAATCCGCCTTAGGCTGAAGGAAGGCAAAATTCAGGATAACCACAAACCATGCTCAGTCTGGTAGCTAGCCCTACCAGAACAGGAGAGGGCTCTCTCCGTGTCACTCTGAGTGAATAAGTAAACAAAATGGTTTGAGATTACTTACAGTGAAATATTGATCTTAAGCTAGTAAGTAAATATGGATACAAGAAGCAATTTTTATGAATGACTGAGTTTCTGGGATGGTATGGGACCAACGGATAGTAATGAGTAGAGAATTTAATACAAAGGCACAGATTACTTCATGAGGCAAGATAGGTGAAAAGTCTAGAAATTTAGTTTGAAATAACGTGCAATGGAGAGATTTTTTAGGAGGGTTGAAAGGGCATAAGTACATGAATCCTTTTCAACAGAAGAAAAACACATAGCGTGAAACTTTCCCACAAGTAGAGAAATGAAAATGAATTCTACCTTATCTTACTCAGAAAATTTCACTGAAAATGAATATGAATGAACTATGAAACATAACGAAATACATATGAAACATAAGGAAAAGCACATTTTCTACACTCACAACCACATGAATCTCATGAAACTGAGCCGCTGCCTTACATCAATCCTTTGTCAAAATATACAATGAAGAAACAGAGTTTCTTTCCCACAGTCTCCCAGAAATTACAAGCCAACCAACCCTTTGCAAATGGTTTGCATACAATAAATAGAATATGCCATGAGGAAATAGAACGACCAAGAGTTGGAGAGTTTCTCAAATCATTACAAAATGGAGATGGAAAGCCAACCATTAGCTACAAGTGTAGCGTTACAAAAATGACAAATGGCTTGGGTGATTGTTTGCCTTCCTTTGCCACTTAGATAGAAGCCAAACTCTTTAAACTTTGCCTTAGTTGCTTAAAAAAGTGAAATGTAGATGAGCAAGCCCACTTGGAGAAAGTCACGAATCGAAATTTTGCGAAACAGAAGTGATTTGGCCTTTTTCTCTATATGCACAGTGCCCAATTCTATATGTGCTCTGCCAATTTGGAGGTTGTTTTGAGGTACCTGCAGGAGTCCAAAGTGTGCCCAAGTGTGCTTGTTGGAAATCCTGGCCTGTCTACTTTCCAACCCAAGTGGAATTTTTGAATTTGGTGCTCATTTTCCCCTCTAAAACTTCATTCTCCCAAGACTACTTCCTGTGTGTCAAAATAGGGGCAGAGAGGTCATTTTTTGAGTGCTTTTGACCTCCTGGAGACTCAAATCATGACCAAATTTCTTGTCCATGCACCAGTAGTCGTGATTTTGCATGTTGAATCCAAAAATGCAAGCCATTTGCAATTTTGAGCTCCAATCCTAAGGCACAGGGAGAAAAACCCTGTGTTGTGACCAAAATTTTTCCATGTGACTAATATTGCCCCAAATTTCCTGAAATTTGGGCTGGAGGTTCTCTAAGAGGTACTATGCTAGGCCACAGAGGTTTCAGCCAAGATTCGAAGCCGATATTGCTCCTTTTGCCTCTTTTTCCTCTTTGTCACTTTGCTCAATTTTGCCTTCAAGCTCCTTATTCGAGCCTTTGAACTCATGTTTCGTGCCCTGTAATGATAAACCATCCACCTCAGTATGGTTTTGTTCCTTTTGGCCTTCTCCATTAGTCTCTCAAGGTGGATGTTGATGCGCTCGAGCCAAGACTCATGGTCATTGTTAATCTCTTGCTCCAAGGGAGTGAGCTCGATCCTCCTATGCTAGGCAGCTTGTCGATTCTCACAGATGCTTTGCAGCTCCATGATCTCATGCTGGTCCCCAAGATGTTTGTTCCTCTACTCCAAATGCCTGATGATCCATTTGGCCCTCTCCAAATTGAGTGACAAGTCTTGGATCTCCGTTTTCTGCTCCTAGATGGTTATCCTAAGTTTGGCACTCTCCACATATGCATCATCATCCTGAATGAGGATGAAGTCGGCCTTCTGTTCACCTGATGGCCCCTCGTCATGCATGGGCCTCTTGCCCTTGTCTTGTACCTGTGTCATCGATGCTGGAAGTGAGGCCCCTTCCACCCCGGGTGGAGATAACACTCGCTTTGCTGCTGCAAACAAGTGCCTACTTCCTCTCTAATATGTGATGAATACAGCCATAGTAGTGGTCTCGTGGTGCTCATACTGATGAGAAGGACCACCTATCTCATGCTCTGCCTCTGATAATACCTATGAAGTGCTAAAGAGGTCACAGGAGATGAAGTCCTCCCAAGCAATGCGCTGTAATCCCAACTGATGATCCACCAAAATCCGGATAAGAGAAAAGTGATAAACACTGTTAAGTTGCTGTTGAGGGGTCTTATGCTACGTGAAGGTGTTCATCTTCTCTATGTTCCTGCAAATGAAAAATGGGAGGTTCATCATCCGGACCCTGGTAAAGTGCATGAGCAACCTGATGTGATAGGCATATAGACGAGAGAACTTCCCTCACAGCTGAAGTACTTCATGATCAATTTCATGAGTGGAACATATTCATCTTTCAAATATCTGAATGGGAAGACTCTTGTGAGCTACCTCAAGAAACTGGCCTTAATGTAAGGCTCATAATGCTTCCTATCCACATTCTTTTTCTTGTGCCACTATTCTCCAAAATTCGGTATGCCGGTTGCTAATGAGATAGTTTCAGGTGTCAATGTGAAGGTGACCCCGACCAAGATAGAGTGACCTCCATGTAGGTGAAGCAAAAAAAGATAGGCCAACTCATGATGAACTCTAACATTAGCCACCCTTTGACAAAATTCAAAACATGATAGATGTTGGAAGCATGACATAGCAAGAGGGCAGGCTTGTAGTTCGGTGAGGGTGGTTGGCTCATCCCTAACATGTTTGCCACTCTTGTGATGTCTTCTAGGAGCCTGTTCTTCCGAAGATGAATCACTTTGTGTCTCCATCTCATACTCTGATGAATGCCCATATGCCATGACTACTATGTGTACTCTACTTGGGCTGCCCTTTGATGTGGTGTGAAACTAGGTGTTGTTGTGATATCTGCCACCAAGGGGAACAATGAAAAAAAGGGAGTATTAGGAGGGGAATAATATGATGGGAATAGGGGTTATGGGGAGAAGTTTTGTTTAGGGATCTGTAGGGGGGTTTGGGGATTTAATAAGGTAGGGTTTTGGGGTGTTATGTTGACAAATAAGAGGAGGGGATAGGAATGGGGTTTGGTAATTTTTTAGGGTAGGGGGGATAGGGAAAAAATGGTAAGAAAGGGAAAAATGAAGGCTGATAACGGAGCCTTGGCACTAACACCACAATTTTGCAACTCTAGCAACCATGGATTTGATGTTTTTTTTAGTGGTTGGTTTTATGAGTTTTGTTGCAATTATACATAGCCATGAACCCCCATATCATTCACAAAATTTGATGAGCAAGCCACAATATAGAACCTACCTATCGATTTGAGGGGTTTCACAGGCAACTTGAGGCAATTTGGCACGATTTCCGGCCTTTGTGGGTGTGCACCGTGTGATAAACCCAGTGCGTCGCGTTCTATGTATGCGCCATGCCCATATAAACTTTGCACTGTGGGGTGGCTCTGTGTGCATCATGCCCTCTATGTGTGTCGTGCCCCTCTGTGTGTGCGCCGCGCTCCTAAAAACGACTCCAACTCCCTCCAAACGTGTGCTTTGCACTCTCAAACACATTGCTATGTTTCTCAATCACCTTGATTTGCACAATGACCTTGTCTCCTTGTGGAAATTCTTATATAAAGACTTTGAAGTCATGGGTTTAATTTTTTCTTCTCCAAAAACCCACTTTGCTAATGTTTCATTTTGGCTTTTTTCACTGACTTAAAGCAACACTGAATTTCAATTTTCCCTTTGAAATTTTTGCTCAAATAATGAAATTTTCGGCACTCTTTGCAGGGGTTGAATGACAAGGCATTTGGCCACGGAAACCATGACTGCACCTAAAGAAATCAATTGGCAACTTTTTTGAAAATTATCACAAATGACACACTGTTTGACTTTTCTTCAAAACAGAGTTTTGAAGAACAGTCGTAATCTGTCGACATGACGATGAAACTCTATGAGTCATAACTTTGTAAGGGCCTCCCTCTAGCTTGCATGGCTTTATTGGACATGATTGAAGACCAAATTGATTAATCCTATTATCATAAAATCAGTACTAAGGGCTGCTACTTAATAAGATCTCATGAAACTGTTTCAGACCAGGCTTTAGACTAAGGTTTAGCCTCCTTAGTCAGAGAGGGCTCTCTCACAGATTTTTGATATGCATTAAGGGCAAGAAAAGATGGCTAA
>APFE031565871.1:34110-64087 GCA_000404065.3 Pinus taeda
ATGCCTGCTCAACCGAACCCGAACCCCAACAACAGACAGGCCCAACAGGTATATACTGGGGAGACAACATGCCCTACCTATGTTGTGGAGATCCAGGAGATCAACCTGCAATCTGGGAAGGTCCTTCCAAAGCTGCCAACCTCCTCCCCTAGAGGAGGAGGAAGAGAAACAGGAAAGTGAACCCCAAGCCATTCCACCCTTTCCTGAGTGACTCACAGTAACCACACAACCCAACCCAGAACAGACTAAGCTTCTGGGAGAACTCAAGCAGTTGTGTGTGAAAATACCACTTCTCCAGGCCATAAAAGATGTACTGATATACAACAAATTGATTAAGGAGAAGTGTTTCAGGCACCCAGGCAGGCGAAAGAGAGATGCCTCAACCATCAATGTCATAGGACAATTGTCCGATCTTATGTTGGGGCAAGTAATCTTCCCAAAGTATTTGGACCCTGGGAGTCCTGTAGTTGATGTCCACATCAATGGCACCATCATACCCCACACCTTGATTGATCTAGGGGCCGCCATTAATGTGATGATCAGGGACACCATGCTTAAGCTCAACCTTCAGAGTTCCCTAAGGAAGACCTCGACAGTGCTGTAATTAGCAGACTACTCCACCGTGACTCTCGAAGGGATTGTGGAAGATGTCTTGGTCTCTGTTGACTCCTGGGAGTACCCTGCGGACTTTTTGGTCCTTCAGCTAAAGGAAAAACTCATTGGATATCCCCTCATTTTGGGAAGGCCTTGGCTGGCTGCTGCGGATGCTTACATCAGCTATCGAGAAGGAAGCATGACCATCAAAAATGGGCCTATGTCCAAATAGTTGGTCCTATACCCTCCTGCCCAACCTCTGCTAGAACATGACTTACCCCTCTGGTTGGAAGAAGGAGAAGAGGATGAGGTCTACTCTGCACCATTATGCACAGTGGAGGCCACCAGGGGAGGTCCTCAAACTGAGGATGATTTGATTGAGAACTTAATCCAAAATCCTCCCCCTAGTGCACTATCCTTGGAAGAGTTGGTGGAAGATACCCAAGCCAGTGCTTTAGGGGACCTATGTGTGACTGATCTGACCACTCTCAAAGTTAAGAATGTGGATTTTGGCCCTGAAATAACTTTAAAGATCAGCTCCTCTCTCTCTCCCTCTTACGAAAAGGAGCTATGTAGCCTCTTGACCCACCATTTGGAGGCTTTTGCCTGGAACTACAAGGAAATGAAAGAATCCATCGTTTGGTCTATACCCATCATATCTAAATTAAGGAGGACTATAAACCAGTCAGGCAACCTCAGAGGAGAATTAATCTAGCCCTTAAGGAAATTGTTAAAGAAGAAGTGCAAAAGTTGTTGGATGCAGGATTCATCTACCCCATCTCGGACAGCGAATGGGTTTCCCCTCTGGTGTTCGTACCCAAGAAAAATGGGAAATGGAGAATCTATGTGGACTACAGAGAACTGAATAAAGCCACCAAGAAAGACCACTTCCCTTTACCTTTCATAGATCAAGTGTTGGATGGACTGGCAGGAAAGAAGTTCTTCTCTTTCCTAGATGGGTTTAGCGGGTATAATCAGATCCAAATCAGCCCAGAGGACCAAGGTAAGACCACCTTCACTTGTGCATGGGGTACCTTTGCCTATCGAGTCCTTCCCGTTGGGCTATGCAATGCCCCTGCCACTTTCCAGAGAGCTGTACTGAGCATCTTTGCCGAGTTGGTTCATGATTCGGTGGAAATCTATATGGATGACTTTACTCCTTCCGGGTCTAACTTCCAAGAAGCCTTGTCCAACCTGGGAAAAGTTTTGAGCAAGTGCATTGAGATGAACCTGTCCCTCAGCCCTGAAAAATGTGAATTCTTGATGACTGAAGGGACCGTGTTAGGTCATACCATTTCCCACCAAGGATTACAGGTGGATCCTAATAAAATTGCTATCATCAAAAAGGTTCCACCTCCTCAGAAGGTAAGAGATGTTCGGAGTTTCCTAGGCTTAGCGGGATATTATAGAAGATTCATTAAAGACTTCAGTAAGCTAGCCTCGCCATTGTTTAGCCTCTTAGCAAAAGATGTTGAGTTTAAATGGAATGACGACTGTCAGAGGGCTCTGAATGAATTAAAGGATAAGTTGGTGTCCTCCCCAATTTTGAGAGGCCCAAACTGGGCCCTACCTTTCCACATCCACACTAATGCCTCGAACAAAGCCATAGGGGCAGCCTTAGGACAAGTTGAAGGAAAACTTCCATATGCCATATACTTTGTCAGCAAAAACTTATCCAAGGCAGAAATGAATTATACTGTAGCTGAGAAAGAGTTCCTGGCCGTGGTCCATTCCCTGAACAAGTTCCGACACTACATCACTGGCTATTAAACATTTGTACATACTGACCATGCTGCAATTAGATATTTAATGAATAAGCCTGATGTGAATGCTCATATTATTAGATGGTTACTTTTGTTGCAGCAGTTTTATTTGACTATCGTTGACAAACCAGGTAAAGAAAATGTCGTTGCTGACTTCTTGTCTAGATTGGATTTGCCTACAGGTGAAGAAGGAACAGTGGATGACCAGATGCCAGATGAACATTGTTTGCTATCTCAGTACTCTCACCATGGTTTGCTGATATAGCAAACTATCTGGTCTCAGCACGGTTCCCTCTGCATCTATCCTCAAAGGAGAAGAGCAGAATCGTGAGGAAGAGTGCTTTATTCACTTCGATCGGGGGCAACCTGTTCAAACTTGGCCCTGATCAGATCTTAAGGTGTTTTGTAAGGGAGGAGGAAGTCTTTGACATCCTCCTAACCTGTCACAATGGGCCTTGTGGAGGGAATTTTACAGCCAAGAGGACTGCCTTCAAAATTCTACAGGTAGGCTACTATTGGCCCAGTCTTCATCAAGATGTCAGAAAATATATTAGCCAATGTAACGATGCCAGAGGATGGGGAAATTGACTCCAAGGGACGAAATGCCTCTCCAAACTCAAGTGACTCTTGAGCCATTTGAGAAGTGGGGTATGGATTTTTTGGGTCCTATCAACCCTCCTTCAAGGCAAAGGTCTTACATCATTGTGTGCACAGACTATCTGACAAAGTGGGCAGAAACCAAGGCTATCAAAGCAGCGAAAGAAGAAAAGGTGGTTGAGATTTTAAGAGAAAACATCTTCTACAAATTTGGTTACCCAAGAAAGTGAGTCACCGATCAAGGAAGCCAATTCACCTCCAACTTAATTGAAGACTTGCTCGCTCATCACAAGATCAAGCATAGGACTTCCACCCAATATCATCCTCAAGCAAATGGGCAGGTGGAAGTCACCAATAGAGCATTAGAAGGGATTTTGACTAAGGTGGTGAGCAACAGTAGAAAGGATTGGGCAGATCGCCTAGTTGAGGCCACTTGGGCCTACAACGCCACTTGGAAGACCACAACCAGTTTCACACCTTATGAGCTGGTCTATGGGAAGAGAAATTTACTATCAATCGAGTTTGAGTACAACACATTGAGGATGGCAGCTCAGCTAGACCTAGATCTTAGCCATGCTCAACAAGAAAGGTTATTGCAGCTGAATGGGTTAGATAAACACTGAATGCAAACCCTCCTCCACTCAGAAGTGGTTCAACATCAGAGGAAGATATGGCATGACCGGCACCTCAATGACAAACAATTCCAGCCAGGAGATTGGGCGCTGCTGTATGATTCCA
This sequence comes from Pinus taeda, assembly GCA_000404065.3. Lineage (NCBI taxonomy): Eukaryota > Viridiplantae > Streptophyta > Pinopsida > Pinales > Pinaceae > Pinus > Pinus taeda. The sequence continues at coordinate 37,803 of APFE031565871.1, forward strand.
GACATAAGGATTTCAAAGGGAAGCTGAGGACAAGATGGCTAGGACCATATGTAGTGGAGAAGTGTAATGACAATGGTTTCGTCCTTATCCGGACCATTGATGAAGAAGCCATCCCCATGCTCGTCAATGCGCATTAACTAAAGATCTATAGGAAACCTCTTTCGAGGCAAGAGTTCATCAAAACTCTGGAAAAATTAGTGTTGGTCATAGAGAAGGGTTCTGCCTATGTTATGGGCACACCCTGAGCATCATTATATTAAAAAAAAAAAAAAATACAAAAAAAAGATCCTTGGGTGAAAACCTTTCTGAGGCGCCCAAGGCAGATGGTAGGGGTGAAAACCTCATTGAGGCGCCCCTGCTGTCTCTCTGAAAAGAATTGGAATAAAAATATCCTTGTGTGAAAACCTCTCTGAGGCGCCCAAGGTAGATAGTAGGGGTGAAAACCTCATTGAGGCGCCCCTGCTGTCTCTTTAAAAAAAAAAAAAAGAGAGAAAAAAAGAGAAAAAGAAAAAGAAAAAAAGGAAATGAGGAAAAAAAAGAAAAAGAAGGAAGAAACATAAAAAAAGAAAAGTTTAATCTTTGGAAATTGTTACAGGTTGCAAGAACATAATGCAAAAAGGAGGCCTCTCAACACAAGGACAAGGGTCCCTACCAAGCTACCAGGCAACCTCACATACACTCCCTCCATGAACACTCATTTTTTCCAAGGTTTGGACACAATCTGGTCATGGTTTAACCTTCTACACGAAGCTACATGACTTTCTACAGGAAGTTCTGTATTTCTACAGGAAACATCTTGTAGAGCCTTTGGGTGGGCCAGAATCGATTATGGAGAAGGATTTGAAGCTTGAAGTTTGGTGAGGAGGCATGCAACCACACTTTTCTTCCATCCTCCACTTGTTTCACCTCCTTTCACCACCATTGCCACCATCTAGTCGAATATACCTGCACAGTCAGACCAGAACCCTATTTTCTCAGATAAAAATTTGTTTCTTCAAGGGGAAAATAAAGCATGCAGAGGCTCGCACACTTTACCTTTCAAGGCGACCTCAGGACCCTTCATCTGTGAACACTACTTCATTTATTTCAGCATGCACCCCAGGAGGAGAAACGGCTACAGGATGTCCTACAGGAATCCTATAGCAGCTGATCCGGCTAGAGCACATACCATGGAGACACCAGCAGCTCACAAAGCCAGTGCATGTAGCGTTCACCACCAGAAAATCGGGTCTCAAGGTCTTAGAACCAGTAGCAGCCAATGGAAGAGGAGCTCCAGCACCCGTGCACGAAGCAGTAGCAAGCAGATCCAGCATTCCTCGTCCCGAAACCTAAAAAAAAACACGTCCACGACCACACAGGTAAGTGCCTAACTTTATTTCGTCAAATTACATAAGCTATACTCTAAAATTTGCATGACTGTGAGAATGGGTGGATTGAACAAGTCTGGTAGCCATTCAACTGGCCACCCATAGCTAGTCAGATGGCCTCGTAGGATCCGAATGGGCTTGGTTATGCCGAAAAGACGGGCAGTTGACACGTGGGAAGTGTCCAGTCAGGGAGAAGTAGCAGTATGACAGAAATGGCGGCAGTGAATGCAGAGGGAAGGATTCAGTGGTCAGGGACATGTCGAGAAATGATGGCTGTGACGTCGGCCAATGGATCGGTCAGGACAGCTCACCCCCGCGCCATGAATTCCACAGCAATTCAAAATCGGCCAGTCGACTAACTCATGATACACTGCTGTCATTTACATTCACAACCGTTTTACAGCCGAGTACATGTCCTCCTCCTCTGCAACTTGTTAACCCGAGCTTCTCGGTTTGTTCCAATGTCCTGCTGCCGCTCAAACTCGTCCAGAACCACCGTAACGTCCTCCAGACGCCGTGAAATATTTCTACAGGAAGCTGCGCTACAGGAAAACCAGTATACGAAGAACCTTGTACTGTTCACGTCGAGGGTGGAAATTCTCAGTGAGGTAGGCCCTAACATACATTTCCCATGCAAAATAGTTCAAAAGGTGGTGAATTCGACGTATTGAGGGGATAGAGAAAATGTAAATGCAAGTCTATCTGTGAATTCAAAGGTCGTTTCCTTATCGCTACATGAAATTGTCTTCGTGGTCTGCATGCGAGATTTTCTCCGTGAGTCTTGAATTAAAATCCCTCCTGTAGACAAATTGAGATACTGTCAAGGATAACCGTTGGAAAAATTGTGAATTTTATATGACTTTGTGTATGATGGAGACGTAGCTCTGCGCTCTGTGTAGAGAAATCCCGAAGTCCTCCTTCTGTACACGAGCATGCAAGTTTTAGAACAGGGGAATTGATACAAAGAGGCCTGCAGATACTGTTTTTAAACGCTCTGAGAAGGAAACGCACCCAGAATTCCGTGTCTGCTCAAAGCGCAAGCAAAAATAGATTATTTTTCACCATGCCGGGAGGGTTTATTAGAAAAGAACCTTCAGACTCCAAAAAATTATGGGAAACCCCTGAGGTGGTGGACTTATTTTCCTGTGCACACTGGATGTCATTCTGTGACAAGCTTCAAGGTCACGATGATGAAATTACAGAAGAATTCCTAAAGTCCCTGAAGCCGAAGTCAAAGACATTTGCCATTGTCAACTTCAGAGGATTGACCCTTAGACTCACCCCACATCTCATTAGCAGAGTAACTGATCTACAGATGGGGGTACCCTGGGATAAGGAGGAGAGAAAATTAGGTCAGAAAGCTAAAAAAGAGTTCTTCTTGCCAGAGGAACAATTTTCAGAGGACAAGAATGGAGTTCAAAGAACTAGCCTACAACCGCTTTGGAGTTAATTCAACCTCTAAATTATGAAGTATATTACGTGTGAGGGGCGATTTAGCATCATGTATGGCTATCGTTTCCGGTTGCTAACAGAACTCAGGCACCAAATGGACCTACCCTCAGAACAAAAATTGAGGGGACACTAGACCAGCTAGCCCATCATGGGCTTATCAAGCTCCTCGTGGAAGATGCAATCCACACTTACATTGTCCCTCTCTCCTGGGAAATTTTTCAGAATATGTATAACGATGATGAAATCCGAATTTTGGCCGAGGAGCTAACTTCCTCCAGCAACAAGGAAGAGGAGCACACTCAGGCAGAAAAGAAAGTTAAAGGACAAGAAACCCCAGGAAAAACACCAAAGAAGGAACAAAAAGCGACACAAGAAAAAGGCCAAGCTGCCAAAACAGTGGGTGATAAAATTAAACCAACACCTAGGGAGAAAAGACTACAGAGTAGGGTAGGAAGGACTGAGCAAGTCCAAGAAAGTGAAGGCACCCCTAAGGCAGCCTCAGCCAAGCCAAAGGAAAAGGCAGCCTCAGCCAAGCTAAAGGAAAAAGCACCCTCAGCCAAGCAGGCTAAAACAGTGCCATCTACTTCTACAGGAAGCCAAAAGGCTATTTCTACAGGAAGTTTAAAAATGGCTTCTACAGGAAGCCAGAAACCAGCCACTACAGGACTTTCTATAGGAAGTCCGAAAAAAGGACAGGAGAAGGAGAAATCGGCCAAGATAGCTAGGGAGGCAGCAACTGTGCTGGCCACCCTAAGTACCTCTCCCGAGTAGAAGGAAAAGTGAAAGAGGGAGACTCCTATGTATTTTAAAGCAAGGAGGAGTGTGAGGATTAAGACTAGCAGACCCCAGCCTCCATCAAAAGATCCAATCACAATTGTGGATACCCCTACCACACCAAAGGATAGGTCCCCCTCCAAGGCATCCATTACTTATGAGCGGGGGAGCCTGATAACATCCTCATGGAGGGAAAGGATGGAGAAATTGAACTCGGAAGCCTCTCTACAGGATGCCAAGGCTGTTCTACAGGAAACTTTGGCTACACTGAAAGAAACTGAGCAGATAGAGGAAAGAGCAGCCAAGTCATCACACGAGGAGGAGAAGACCGATATCATCATGGAACCAAGCCCCCAGCCTAGCCTGGGCTCTTATTATAACTTTTTAGAGGCTGGCAAAATTATTCCTCAAAACTTCACAGTGCCACTGTTTCTAGCACTAGAGGAAGAAAGAGCACGAACCCACACTTGGATGAAGATCGCTAAATCCAAGGGGGTAGCAGATATAGGGCCTCTAGAGGAAAAGCTCAAGGAAACCCAAAGGGAGTTGGCAAGAGTATGGCATGTGGAAAGCTCCCAACAGGCCAAGCTAAGAGAAGAGAATGAGCTGCTTAGACAGCAGCTACAGCTATAGGGATAGAGGAAAGAAGAGGACACAGCAGCCAAGGACGCAACAGCAGAACCTCAAGGAAAATAAGGAATGCAAGCTAATCTGGAGGAACTAAACTGGCAACTGCAGGAAAGGGAATTGCAAGCAGGCTTAGAGATACAATCTCTAAAATAGCAGATGAAAGAAAAGGAGGCACAACTGGCCTGCATGGCCAGTTGGGCAATGGAAGCTCTGCAATGTAGGCAGCCGGCGAAATCCTATGGCCTATACCTCAGGGATCAGTGGCTGCAATTCCAAATCAACACATTGGCACAGAGGGGTATCTCCCAAATCCAAAACCCCCAGCAGTTCATGGATTTATGCAACAACAGTTCATCGGAAGATAAGGCTAAGCTATCAGAGTTTTACCTTCATAATCTGGCCCTTCCAAACATAACCTCATGGGACCCCAACATAGCAGTAGGGGACATGTAGCTGATGGCAATGACCTCATGGTTAAACCACAAAGAAAAGAGAGCGGCAGAGGTCAGAAATGTCATGGACTGAGAACTACACGAAATACTGCTGATTAGAGTAGAGCCAGGGGACCCTACAGCATTGATATCCACTCACCAGCACCTAGCAACCAACTCACAGGCTTTATTAGAGTACATGGATCGGCAGGCTCAAGAGATAGCACACTTCGAGGATATGGAGCGATTATTAGGGGACAATTGTGTTCATGCTTGCACCCATAGGTGGAACACATTATCCCACAGCCTCAAAATCAGGGAATATCACACTCCAATTAGAATGAGGGAGGCCTTGGCATGAGTACCTCTCTAAAAGAAGTCTATGCAGAACCTCTAGGGTAGCTGGATAGGCCTTAAGCTAAGTCCACCTTTGCTTTTGGGATTATTAGAAGGAGGCACAGAAGAAGAAGAGCATAAGCAGTGGGAACAGGTGGAAAGGAAGGCCTGATTCCATGACAGTGAGGAGGATACTACTTCAGAAGCCTGGGATGTGAGGGTGGTGATCAAAGTAATGAAAGACGAGGAGCTGGACTAGTTGTTCAGAGGATGAGCAACCCTTTTAGCAGGGGGGTGATGATGAGCCCCAAATTTGGTAACTTGTTGGGCTCATTTGGCTTAATTATCCTTGTTCAGCCCTTGTTCAATCCTTCATTTTTCATAGCTTATGCATTATTTTTCAGTATGTTTATTTCATTTGTACAAATAAGGGTAGTCACTCTTCCTAGGTGGCTAACACGTGCTCATTTCAGGGTTTTTTGACACATGTTGGAGCAAAACCGAGCAATCATGGGCTAGAAGACAACCAAGCTTGAGGTGAGGATTCATAGGGGGGTTGTCTATGACATTAAATAGCCTTCCTCAGGATCTTCACCCCCAACTCCGAGCTCCAAAGGCCACCAAAACGGGATCTAGAAGGCAGCCAAGCAAATTTTGGAAGGGGTTGTCTACTCACAGTTTGGACAGCCAAGTCCCATAGATTTAGGAGGCCAGCTAGGGCCCTCGTGGTGCATAAAAGTTAAGGCCTTAGCCTTCGTAAGGGACTTTTGAAACCATTGCATATTTTGCACTACAGTGCTATTAGCTGTAGCTTGTTATCTTGTAGCCATTTTGGCATAACTCTTGACTTATGACTATTTTTTGATAATGAGAAGTAGTCTGATTTTATATCAACTCTGAGTTTTCAATAGGAGCCATAGCTCTTAGGGTTGGGCAAAACCTGAGAGCCTAGGGCTTCCTTTTTGTATTGTTACCTTTCCTTTATGCATCGTTGTTTTCCTTTTATGCATTTGAAATGTATTTCTGTTAGGCAGATTTAGTTGTGTTGATTAAATAGGTCACTGTTTATGAATAGAATTGCTTCAGATGTTTAAAATAGATTGGTAGGATAATAACAGAAAAAATCCAATAAAAGGGTCAACAACACTTTCGGTTTCACCTCATCCTTATTGGATCAGGGGCTGGAATTGAAGTAACTGTGTCGTCCCAACAAAAACACTAGTTTGCTTGACCATGCAATCCTTAGTGTATTGTTTTCATTTGCAGAAGTTAGTTATGGGTTCAGATCTCTGAAATGTTTCATTGCATAGTTGATGTACATGGTTTTCTTCACAAATAAAGCTGTTGTTCATTCATTTTATTGTCAGTTAGATTAGATTAGCTAGGACTTTGATTATTTGTAAGACTTTGTTGATTCGGTTGAATGTACACTATGCAGGGCATCTCTACCACTCTTTCATCCACCTAAGCTTCATCAGAGACAACTGTTCCATCTCCTAGCTAGGTTCCTCGTCTCTCATCTGCCCTTTTGCCCACATAACCCTACCTTCTTGCGAAATCATTGTTTCAACCTTCTTTAAGCCAAGTCAGCCTTCTACACCTTCTCACCACTCCATCCACTAGTCCCCGGGTCACTCCAGGCCCCTATCCTACCTCCCTATCCATTCATGCATCTTCCCTCACTCACCCATCCTCTAAAATCCATTTTTTAAACATCCTGTAGAAATTTCTGAACATCCTGTAGAAATTCCTGAACATCCTGTAGAACCCCTGCAGACTTCCTGTAGAAGCTCACAAATGAGGTTTCTTGACAGCCAAACTTTGTGAAACTCTCTGGAAGGGTGTTAGGGACTCCTTAGACCCTCTTTGAACCTTCCCAGCCTATTCCAAGTAGTTTGCCTCCTTGATCCACCCGTACACAGTAAAGAACAGTGAAAGCATATGCATGATGAAACTGACAACTTAATAAAAAATACAAAAAGATGTTTTCTTAGGATAGAGGTAGTCTTGACACATGTAGTTTACCTTCATAGAAGTAATGGCATCTCTTTCAGCAATTTGCATTCTCATCTTTGCATCAGTAGGACTAGCTGGTAGAATTAGGGTTTGCTAGGGTTTGCGCTTAACTTGAGTTTTTCAATCTCTTTTCGCAAATAGATTAGCTTCCTTCGAGTTAGCTTTCATCCATCAATTAAAAAACTTCTTCTAAGAGCTCATAGAAGTTGGCTTAAGCCCCTAGTAGAGTTGTGTCAGCTGACCAAGTGACAGCTGCAGCAAGAGTTAGTACTTGTGCAGATAGCATCGTCGCTTCCAAGTTTGTTATGAACTACCGGGTTGATAAAAGTAAAGAAGGGAGTCCCAGGAGTTGCAGCATTATTGCTGCAATACTGGGGCCCACCACTTCTCTACAGCCATGATGTTTGATTCTACTTCCAAGCCTACATCTTGCATGTCGACCAAAGTAGCACATCGCCTCTCTCTCAATAGTAGGCAGAAGTCAGAATCAAAAGCATTGGCATAGGTGAGTTTAGCAAAGGTAGTGGTAGGGTTTACTTCAGTTGGTATCTTGTTGTACATACTGTTAAACCTCTTATTAAAATCAGACAACAACTCACCATTTACCCTCTTTAAGTTCCCAAACTTAGTGTGATAGTAGAGGAGATCCTTCTTATCCTACCAATGCTTAAGGAATGCATCATTTAAAGCTTCAATATCTACTATAGATCTTAGGGTTAGCTCTCTGAACCATTTTTTAGCCTCTCCATCTAGCCTTTGGACAAAGACTCTCATCCACACATCATATTCACTAATGTTCAGATTATCAACATAGCTATAGAATGACTCAAGATGTTCTTCAGCGGTAACACCTTTAGTGCCAATGAACTTAGGTCTATATTTCTGATATTCTCCAGTAGGCATGGCATTCAGAGGAGTGGGCAGTGTTAGAGGTCCATACCTGGCAGCTATGATTCTTTCCATTTTGGTAGGTTCTTGTGGACTTGCCATAGTTGTGGTGGCTAAAAGAGTATTGGCAGTCTAAATGATAGAGGGTTGAGGAGTGACTGATAAGACTAAAGGAGTATGATGGATAGGAGGTGAGGTTTCCTTTGGGCTTACAACCAAAGGAGAACCTAAAGAATAAGGAGCTTTATGAATCTCTGGGATATTTTCTTCACTGCTAGTATTAGATGATATACTCTCAACATGTATTTGTTCTATTAAAAGCCTTTCTTGAAGAGATATAGAAGATTGTTTAGGTTTACCTGAACCTGATGCCCCTTTCTGCAATACCTTTCTCTCTTTAAGGATTTTTTCAGGGTCAGGTACTGGGTTAGCTTGTAGCTTTTGAGGATTTCTCTAAGTATGCCTCATAAACTGCGCCATAACTATGAAGTGGAGTCACCAAGAGGTTCGACCTCTAATAGAGTCGCCAGATAGATGATTACAACCAGAAAAGTGCCCAAAATTTGTCTATCATCAAAGCTGGATCTATGTTGTTTCCCAGGGAAACTAAGCTTCAATTTCCTCTCCCCAGCAATGGTGCCAATTATGTTATCACTCCAAGAAACTCTCCTAGGTTGTAGATCGGAGATGCCCAGTAACATATAGTCTTCAATATTGTTCGCTAAAATATTGGAATAAATGAGGGCTTGGATCAAGTTAGATAACCATTTCAACTCTATTCTTACTCAAGACATGCATGAACACTCTCACCAATACAAGGCTTTAGACCACTAATGCTCAATAATTTATAGATTTAGTAGATATATGGAGAACACTCACTATACCAGCAAATTGCATACATAAACATAAATGAATGGCTAGCTACAGGTTGCAAAAGAAAATACTGACTGTACTGGAAAATGCATATATGACCACACATGGATGGCTAGCTACAGGCACTAAAGAAGCTTGCAAATCTAATATATCAAAGTAGATATAAGATGATAGTTATCTGGCCTTAGACACAAAGAAAACCTGAACAAACTGCTCAAGTGCAAGCATAGAAAAACAAAGAGAATGGACATTGAACAAATAATGGCAAAAGAAGCTTATATTGCTAGAATGGAGATGAGAAGCTTGAATGAGTAGAGGAGGAATAATCTCCAAAAGTTGAACCTCTATTACATCTTACTTTAAGCTATTTATAGCCTGTTTACAATTCTCTTGAGCCCTCAAAGGTTCGAAGTCTTAATCTGCATAATATTAATTGTTAACTAATTTGATGCCCTCTATGTAAGCATGGGATCAGATTTTTCTACTTCTGACAGTAGAGTAACTGATTTCAGATATTTTTGGGGGCTTGTTGTGTTATCTCGGAGTCATCCTGTGCCATAGATATTCCACGATCATTCTATTTGTTATGGTTGTGTTGTGTTGGGGCTCCATGATTGCTTTGGGTTGATTTGGTTGTGTTGCACTATCTATGCTCCCTGATCACTTTTTGGCCTCTGCTATGTGGTGGGATGGCTCTTCGAGCCTCTGTTAGGTAATGGAAAGGGTATGCGTGCCTTTGTTTTCCCTTTAAACTGCAAATAGTGATTATTTCTATTAAAAATAGAAAAACACAACAATGCTGAAAAATCTCGCCCTTCTCTGTCCTTTTCAAACTTCAAAGTCTTCAAAAATGGTTTAATTATCCATCAGGTCCACCCTCATTGCCATTGCAAGTTGCATTTGGCCTGGCCTATGTATTTCCTGCATATAATGAAATATGCGAAACACTAAAAAATGCATGAAAGAATGCTTTGGCAGACTTCAACTATCATACATTCCACTTCCCGGATCATTTCGGGTATGGGGCTCATTGAAATCATTGCCAGCTAATGCTCCCTTCATATTTTCATTGTACAATGAAAATACATGAAATACATTAAATATGGGCCTTCCACAGATTTGAAAATATATCCATTTTGCTTCCCGAAGCCTTTTCAGGTCTGGGTTATATCACATCGGCGTTGTCCCTTGTTCCATTTTTATTTCATTATACAACGAAAATACATGAAAAACGCTTTAAAATGGCTTTCGCACGGACTTCAAAAGTTATCAAATATTGCATATAATTACGTTGGGTCCAGACCATCGAGTCACACACATTTCTGTGCCTAGGCCCCACCTATGGTATATTGCCAATGGGACATAGCGATGTGATAAATCATAATCGCTAATTACTCAACGCCCAGGCCTTGATATAACATAACATATGTTCTGCACCGTCGCGACTGCCGATAAGACTCGCCTTTAGAATATCCTCTCTTCTCGGCCGATTATGATTAGCCACTTAGATCTGGGCCATTGATCGGCCAGATCTAACGGTAGTTGTGCGTTGTTATAAAATTATATATTACAGAGCAATGGAACACATAAAATATTGTAGAAATATAAACACAGAAAACGTAGAAAACAAGAGAGACACAGATATACGTGGTTCACCCAGTTTGGGCTACGTCCGCCCTGAATAGCTAGTCCTTCCTTTCTATTATCCAGCAAAATGAAGAGACACAACCTACAACAGATCCGCTATAATATCCTCTTTTTTCTCTCACAGTCTCGCCTCTCTGTTTCTCGCTCATAGAATACACATCTATTACAAAAACTCAATATAATGCTCTCATACAAATAGAGGGGTTTCCTTCTAGGGCAAAAAACCCTAAACTAAACATAAGTTCTACCATCAGATCATCCGCCTAATGAACAACCCAGATTGACTAGAAATTATTATACCTTTACAAGGCAATTTTACATCTTTTTTTAGCTTCAGGGGCGCTGCCCCTGAGCCCACGCCAGGGGACCACTGGTCCCCGGACCCCCCAGCCGGAGGGAATTGGCTGCTCCAGACCCCTACGGGGGGGAGAAGTCCCCCTCGTACCCGCCCACGTGGAGGGGTGTACAAACTACCTGGGGTATACATCCGGCTGAAACAAAGATCTCTAAACAATCATGCTCCACACACAACATGCGTTACCCTATTTATGCTTGTAATACTTTGTTTTTTCACTATTTTGGAGTGTTTTGGCCTCCTGATAGTGTATTTCTGCCCTTCCAAGGGCTCTCCTTTTGCACCAATTTTGACCCTTGGATGAGTTTTTAGAAAATGCTGAAGATTTTAAGAGCATACATGGACTCATTGGCATGTTTTTAAGAAACTTTGGAGACTCTAAGAGCCTATATGGATCCATTTGTGGGCCTTTTTCTAGCAAGGCTAACAAGGCACCCAACACAAACATCATGACTCACCCTCGAGTCACTCTGTCAGTGCAAAGATCTTTACGCGCAGACCTCCCAACTCTACATTGACTGTTGCAAGGTTAGCAGCTCACTGAGAAGTTGCCTAATGTACTTCCTAGACGCGATGTTTAGAAACTGTTGTAGCTGAACTACTTCCCTAATCTTGTTCTTGTGTTCCCTCTGTCTTCACAAGCTTTGCTTCAATTGAGGTGGTAATGACAAATGCCCATCAATCCATGGTTGTATGCATGCCTTCAAAATGGCTTTCTTATGTCGCGCAACGTATACCTGTTCCTTGAGCACTTTTTCCTGTTGCATCCACACCAACCTCTGTGTAAGGGCCACCATCTGCATGGTCCCTTTCACTTCGTTGTACTTCTGCTATAGCTTACGTGCCTATTTTTCTAAGCACTATATGTTCGGGTCCTCCTGAAAAGTAGTGAGAACCTTGAATGACTCCTCAAATAGCCGGGTGCATTCTTTCACTGCATTGTTGATCTCCGCTATTCCTGGTGTAATGGCACTGGCATGCTACTCCTTCACCTCTGACATAGTTGAAGGTTTCATCTTCAATTGGAGCTCAGCTATCTGAAGGTTTAGTTCTAGTTGAACCTTGGCCATCTCTTCCTTCGCCTCATGCACCCCCGCTACGAGTTTCTGGATCCGTGCCTCGATGGGGTCTTCTGCTGGGATGGCCAACTCTAGGACCATCTGGTAGGCATCCTTGACTACCTACACAATATTTCGGTTCTACACCACTACCTCGTCATGCTGTAAGCTCAACTATTACATATTTATTCACTGCTCGCTCATGACCTAGAGCGCGTAACCTTTCCTAACTCATAGTTCTGTAGTCACTCTATCCTGCAGAACATAGAGCATCTCTCGAGGGAGTGAAGCCATATTTATTTCAACTACCTTCACCGCACTGACCATTGGCCCGTCGGCCTCATTTTCTATAACCATTTCTCCTTCTGGACGCACTATAGTGTTGGTCATGCAGTCGCGGAGCATTTCCTCTTCCATGGTCATACCTACTGCGAGGCTGGTTGACAAAGTACTAGATTGTGGAGTGTGCACCTGCAACTCCTATATCTGCACCTGTAGGGCCCCGAACACCATCTAGTTTTCCTCTGCGGTGACATCCCACGCCGTCTCCCTATGTCGTGGAGATCCCCCTCAGTGAGTGTGATCAAGTAAAAATAAGTCTTGGAGGCCTTCGACTTCTTCCATAGCCCCACCTGCTCTCTTGGGCATTATCGCTTCAGCTGTGTGAAAGTTGTCTATGGGTCCACATCCTCTTCCTCTGTTTCTAAATCCTGTTCAGGCAAAGGTGACATCTGGTCCTTGCACTCCTTTTTTGCTGCCTTTTGCTATTCTTCTATTGCCTTCACAGTGTCTTGCGCCTCCTGTGCCTTCCCTATTGTTGGTTCGTTCCGTCGCTTCTCTGCCAACTATGCCATCCATAGTTTTGCCTCCTCCTTCTTCCTCTATGTGGTGGACTTCTCTGCTTCCATCGCGAAATTGGCTAGAGCATGCCACTCTGGCAGCCATGACTCAAGAACGACAAATATGACATCGTCCATCGCCAGGTATGGTAGGTCATTCCATTTCTTCATGTGGGTCCTTGTGCGCCATGATATACACATGATGAAAGTCCACCTTGAACTCCGCAAAGCTCTACAAACTCTTATAAATAGTAGGCAATAACCGCGGCTTGCAGTTAATCCCCATTCTGATGTTCATCTCTATGAACACCCAGAATATTTTGCTATCTCTGATCCTCTGTGAATATTTAGTTGCCCACAATGAAGTGTACTTCATTGCCTCCAGAAGATCCTACACAACCATTAGGAACTGGTTGTCCTCAGGCAATTACCAAGCCACCAACACTATGGACAACAAAAGCCATGCATAGTGGAAAGTCTTCCCCTACACCTGCACCTCGTGATAGTTTTCTAGGAACTCTTTGCACAAGTAATCCACCCAGTTAAACCAGACCCCCTCTGCACATTTCGTGGAAAGTACAACCACCGATGTGGGCACATCATCCGTACGACACTTCCGCATAACTTTCTCGGCCAATATCCACATTGTGACTTTGACTGCAACATTATTGATACTAGAGATCGTGTACCCTCTCTTTTTCTTCTCTAGCTTGAACTTCCTCTTCATGGCATCTGCGATGGCCAAATCATCACTTTTATCCTCGGATATGTTTGTTGGATCCTCCCCTTTGCAAGGGACCTGGGTAATGCTGTGAATTAGATGATCCGTGATGGGGATGGGCTCCTCTAGCCAAAAACACCCATCATGCACCAAGTAGAGGAGTTACCTGATGACAAAAATAGTCACTGGGGTGCAATGGTAATGCGGCACCCAGATCGGGTTTAACAATCCTGCTTTCTCTACTCCTCACAACCACTTGTGTGGCTCCAACTCTATGAATCCCACCGGTGTGCTTTTCTTCTGGTGCACTAGCTACATGGTTACCAAATGTGGGAATTTCTCATGGTCCACGAGATCGTAGTCTTCAAATTTTAGAACTAGCACTCATCCCAAGTGCGCCCCATAAAAAATTATGTCATCAAGGAGCAGCAGAGTCTACAGAGAGCTCTTGCTCTCATCTAGGTCCTTGGACACCCTTGTTTTCCCCTTCCACGGACGAACATATGTGAGCAGCCTGGTCAGAGGGTCCACACCCTAGGTTTCTTCATCCTCCTCCTCTACTAGGATTTCTTTCAAAGTCTTCCTCCTCATCGGCTTCCAAATTGATCACCTTCCCCTTTTCTTCCATGGTGAGCCTAGACCTTAACAGATTCCTAAGGGACACGTGCATCGGTACCATAGGTTGCTTATCTTTCTTGGGTCTTGTTGTGCGCAATGATTTAGGGATATATGTGACTACCCCGAAGCTTTTTGGGGCTTCTCCTATTGTTATGGCCTACGCGACCTCCTCAGTAGTCATCTCTCCAATATCCATGGCTTCCTCTGGTGCGGCCATATTGCTATTCTGCAATTCTCTGAACGACTAAGGTAAGTGCTCAAACAATGCCTTTAACTTCAAAAGATCGAACAAATCGAGGTTCATGAAACTTTAGGCATGCAATAGCTCAATTCTCAAATTGCCAAGCATTGTGTGCTGGGTAGCCCTTTGCACTTTATATCACTTTTTGAATTTGAATTCGATTGTTCCTCCCAATTTCGGTCCATTAATGCTCCCTTGGCGACAAATTTTCCCAAATCTAGCCCATAAAGTTCACCTTAAATGCTTGTTGCCCACTCCATTTGATCTGAAACTAAGCATCACATCATGAATACTGACCATGATGGTCACTTTCTAGCCAAATCGCACGGTAGTGCAGCTACCCTCGCATTGTCGCGGACCTTGTGACACCTCGCTATTGTGCATAGTCTTGACATCATGCAGCTCCCGATCAGAGTAGTTTATAGTCCTGCACCTCCTTTCAGCTGCCAAGAGCGCTAATACTATACTTCTTGTGACTAGTCAGCTAGCTTAGCCACCTATGTATGGCTTCAAACGACTACCATTTACTTTTCCTGGGAAGATTTTTCCATTTAGTTTGACCAATTGCACCATGCCACCATCTTTGATTTCCTTAATAACATACAGTCCCATCCAATGCATTCTAAGCTTGCTTGGGAATTTATCAAACTTACTATCATACAAAAAAACCAGATTGTTTATCTTGAATGTGCGCAGCTTGATGTGTTGGTTGTTTATCTGGAGTGCATACACCATAGCTAGTCCCTTGCATTCAGTGGTGGAATAGTTATTTTCTAATTTAGATATTTTGCGACTCGCGAACACGATAGGGTGATCCAAGCCTTCTTTTCCATCCTATGTGAGTACTGACCCCAACGCCATACACAACGCGTAAACATGAACATGAGATTGTTTCTTCCAGTTCGAGAAGACAAGAATCAGCGCAGTAACCATCTTTTTCTTCAATATATCTAGGCTTTTCATACAGTCATCATCCCAGAAGAACGTGACATCCTTCTTCAACAATTTTTCAATCGTCGCGGTGATATGGGCATAACTTTTGATAAACTTTCTGTAGTACCCCCATGTCCCAAGGTAGTGTGCAACTGTTTCACACTGCACGGTGCTTCCAAATTCAGAATCACCACGATTTTCACGGGGTCTACGATTAGCCCTTTTTTACAAACCACATGCCCCAAAAGGAACAAGGAACATACACTTCTTGACATTGAGCGCGATTTGATATCCTCGGCATGTATCCAGCATCAAGCGCAGGTTCACTATATGGCACCTACTGACCCAAGTATAGTCCAATCATCAAAATAGACTTCCAAGAACTTATAATTATATTCCTTGAACAACGCAAGAACCACGCATGAAAATATGAATGACACGTTCTTCAGTCCAAATGGCATGATAGTGTATGGAAAGCAACCCCACTCAGTTGTGAAGGTTGTCTTGCTCCTATCCTTTGGTGTGATTCTGATCTGGTGGTACCTTGAGAACCCATCAGTGAAGGAATATGCTTCCTGACTGCCTACATTGTCCAACACCTCATCTGTGAACGGAGTTGAGAATGGATCATGTACACATGTGTCATTCAACTTTTTAAGATCCATGCATATCCTTGTTTCGTCCTTTTGCTTCTTTTCTTGTACCACCATCGGGCTTACCCAATCGGATTCATCCACAGGTTCAATGATGCCTGCCATGAGCATCTTGTATTTTAGATTTAAACAATGCGGTCTTTGCTTAACTAGATTCATGTCGAGTTTTAACGTGATCTTCATTACCCCTAAATCTCTAATTATTCCCTTCAAATCCATAAAATTGGTCGGGAATAAGTCCTAATATTCATAGAGTAATTCAATGACCTTATCCACTGCTAGGTTGTCCCAGTAGTTCCCAATCTTCACGAATTTAGGTTCTGCATCAGTACCAATGTTCACCTGCTTCGTCTTCACTGGTGTGGTTATGTCAGGGTTCTCAGGTTTTGGTCCTTGAACCTTGCATTGGCCTTCTTTCTTTGGAATATTAATATTCAGTGGGTCTTCATCCTCTTCCTTAGAAGCTACATTATAACACTTCAGCACACAAATTAGCTGAGCAACCCATTCAGGTTGAATCAACTCTACCATCTCCTGTAGCATCCTAAAGATGGCTGATTTTACCTCTTATAGTGCTTCATCAATATTTTCCCACCCATCCTCAAAACTAAAGGTCATTACGAACACTTCACGTAGGACATGCCATTCATCGGTCTTGTGATAGAGCTCTATTTCTATATACCAGTTCATTGGTATAACATCTAGAGCATGACAGAAGAAGTGCACCTACCAAGGTTGTGGCTTTTCCCCATAGGCCTTTGTCCACTTAACCAAATGTGTGCAAGGATCATCCTACTGATCGTACTTATCTGTCAATCACACCCTAAGCTTTCCAAATTATAAGCACATCATTCCCCTACACTTGTGCCAGTCATCAAAGCTCCCTTTTTGGGTACCCCACCACCTCGCGGCCGTAGGGCGCAGTACCCAGTCCATGGCCTGGAAGTGTTGCTTTTCTAACACCTCCCTTTCAAATTTATCCAAGAAGGTATCTACCTCACATAACCCATCATAAGTAGGCATATCTCTCGCTTCTGTCGATACGCAACGTAGTGACCTTGTCATCATATTGCAATTCAGTGTAGTTACCTCATGTAACTGATTCTGCCATCGCGTCGTTTCCTTGCCTGAATCCAAAGTGCAGGAACTTTTGTGCTCACATGCAAGCCGCCCATCCACGGTGGGATTCACCCAGTCCTGGTTTCATTCTATTATCTTATAGATGCATTCCAAATCATCATCACTTTCATAGTCGTGCACCTGCTTTGTATAGCGTGATCCTTCAATAGGGTCCAAGGGTATAACTACGCGTAGAGAATTCTTTTCAAAAAACATCTTCCGCTTCTTCATATTAATCACCCCATTCATGTTAGTGGCCCAATCAATTCCTAAGAGCACGGGATAGGGATTTTTGTCATCAACAATCTCTATCACTTCAAAGTCTGCTAGCGTGCTCGCTCCTTCAATATCCATAGTGATTCCCTGCAATTGCCCCATGGGTATTATCTTTTGTTGGTTTTCAATTTGTAGCTGAATAGGAGACCATTGTAGTGTAGGTCTCCCCATTCACTCCCATGTCTACCTCGGCAGAACATTCACATCCTATCCTAAATCCAAAATTACTTGGTCCATTTCATATTCTCCAATCTGTGCAGTTAACCTCATTTCTCTTCCTATCCTCATCTTATGCTTTCCAATCTTCTAGACTACGCGTGATTCTCTTGGTGCGGTCCCAACCCATCTATTAATGAGTTCTTGTAGTCCTTTTATATCTTTATTGTCACACGGTAACTTCATGCATGTTTCTAGGAATGTTGTGAGAATAGATGGGTCCATCTCCGACTCTGGTCTATCTTTGCTTCCTGAAGTGGAGGCATCAGCGAAGCTCTTCTTAGCTTCCATGAAGGTTTCGCGAGTGCACTCCAAATCAAAATCTGCTTCTTTTGCTGGATATTTGCGAACCCAGGTACTATCTTCTGGTTGTTTTCCTTTGTCATCTCCCATTGCGATTATACTTTAGAGCATAATGTTCACATTTGGATCTTCCTCAAACAGCTCAAACCTCATCATCTGTAGGTTCCAAGTCGGTGGAGGTGGTAGTGCTCCTTTGTCACGTATCCTAGCTATCAATGTAGGAAAATCTTCCATCTCATGATCAAACAAGGTGCAATATAAACACAACAACCACATTGGATTCATACAATCATGGGCATAATGTCATGGCCCTCCATAATTGTAACATATCAACTGACCGTGACCTCTTCTAGGTCCTCCTTCACCTTGGCCTCGTTCACACCCCTGCAATCCTATTTGTGCCACTTCTACATTTTGGTCTAGGAGCCATGATTTGGCTTGTAATCTGTATGTGGGAGTTCTATCCATCATCAACTCATAGCTTCTATAAGTGTGCTCATCGTGTCCCACTCACCCACAAAAGTTACAGAACAATTGTTGTGAATTTTGTGTATACTTTTGTAACAAATGGCAGTTGTTCGTAGCGTGTTTTCCACCTATTTGAAAAATCACCCAGCACAAAGAAGGCACTACGCTAGGTCCTAGTTTTTCTTCTAGCCTTAATGGCATTGGTCCTCCTCCCACGATGCAATTTGTGAACATTGAGAAGTGGTCCTTGTCATGATCCTAACCCTTGCATTTTACGCACCACACCACTTTGCGCACTATTTGTCGAGCTGTCTCGTCTTGTTTCAGACTCTGCATCTCTAGGCATAAATCCTTTAGGTGTGCATGGATTTGTTGAAATCCTATGTTAGGATTCTTCATCAGGGTCTGATGCAGCCTCATCGCGATCTCTAAGGCCTCTGCCTAAGTCATTAACTTCTGCTACAATAGCACGCTCCTTAAATGTGGTGTTAGCTATGCTACAAACCATTCACGATGTTGTCCATCTGTCAAATTCATATTAGCTTTGTGAATCATACACTTCAACCTCTAATCCAACTCCCAAGGAGTCTCACCTGGTAGCATCGTGATGTCTTTGAATCGATTGATCGACTGTGCTTCAAACTTCTGCCTGCTAAATTCTCTATTTAGCGTTGTTTGAATATCCATGATTCCCACATTTGGATTATCATTGGAGTGCTTAATATACCAGGTTAGCGCGTGGTCCTGCAAGGTGCTAACTAGTGTTGCTTTCCTTATATTGTCATCTGTAACTCCTTGCGCTTCCCATACAGCTCTTATAATGAACCAAAATTGGTCTAGATCCTCATTTCCCAATCCCTTGAACACATGCAAAGTTATCATGCTTGCCATATTGACTCATGGTTTTGGCAGAGGTGGTATGGGTGAACATGGAGTTGAAGGCAGTGAAGCTTGTGGCAATGTGGGTGGGTGTGGTATTTGTGGAATTATTTGTCTTATCAAATGGACCACACTTCACGGAAAGACCTTCGCAAGCTCTTCCTCGTCACCTTGTGAGGGTGAAATCAAGGGGCTATTTTCTGGTCCCTTACTTCCTTTGTTCTTGTAGGTTTTTCCACTTTGCATAGCCCTAAACATCAAGGTAATTACATAACCCTCTTTTTGTACAATAACATTTTAATCTAAGTATTCAGAGACTTTACGTACTTACCTTGCGGTCCTTTGAGAAAGTGTCGCTCTACCTCGATGTAGCTAACTGAGGTGTCAACAGCAAACTCAGTAATGAATTCTCCTATAATTTGATCGAGCCAATGAGCAACGGCACATGCGATCCTATCCTTTGACACTTCCAATATTCGTACTAACTCTGGGGTCCACACAATAGGACTGGCGAGCTTCTACCTTCCTTGGCTATCTGCTAGCTTCGCGATAAACTCATACAACTTAGTAGGGAAAGGTGCGAAGAAGATTTCATGGATCTCTGTGTATAGGTAATAGTATAACCACTCTTCTTTTGCCAGTTATGGGTTCCTGTTCTCCTGCGTTGAGAAATCATGAATTCTTCTATCCAACCAGCCTTCAATTTCCTTCTTAGTTGGATTCCAATGATATGACATCAGACATCTCTATTCAAATTCCGGTCCCAGCAATGGAACCATTTGTTGGCTTAATGGGCCTTGACCCAGGTTTGGAGTTATTTAGCCAAGCAAATCCCTACAGTATTGGCCCTTTTGGCATGAGCGCGTGGAGTGCAGACTAAAGTCTCACCCAAAGGAGTACGGGGGGATGCTGGAACCAAGTTTCTGTAACCCTTGAGATGTCTAAGGTGTGAATTTATTCCAATTGTGCCTACCTTCATGTAGGTCACTTCACGCACTATTCTAACCTGTGATACCTTTGTGGTCTACTATAATTGTACTTCGCACAGCCCTAACCAGGGGCTGAGGTGATTCTGCGCTGCTACAATAGTGATCTATGCTATTTCCCCAAGTTACACCGCGTATCTTACTTATCCCCTTATAGATGTTCATCAACTTCACATAAAGAAATACTTTAACTCACATTCACATAATCTACATAGTTATATATGTTCGCGCATCATATAAACAATAGAAATGCAATTTATACCCAATATATTCGATGCAAAAAACTGGAAATAAATGCATAGAATTGATGTAAAACTTCTCTTTATTAATGCTTTAATAGTTACAGATTCGACTTGCCCTACACACTCAGCTATAGGGGTCGATGCACTTAGCTGCGGACTACTAGGCCTTTGCTCACTTAGCTGTAGATCCTTCTCCTACTCTATGACCCAAAGACTCGACTTTACACTTCAGATATGTATCAACTCTTCATCCTTAGATTACTCCATTTCATTGATTCCTTCTTTTACGACTTAGAGCCTCACTCTATTTATACAATCCCATAGTCCATGGACCATGGGTAGATCTCTCTAGTTGACATTACATTACAAAATTAAGGGCGAACAACCCTATGGCTCACTTACAAGATACACGCTCTGCGCCCACAAAATGAAGAGTCTTTACATGAAAGATACAATTTATGACCAAAATCTAGGCTCTAAGGCCCAAAAATTTCCTTGGGGATCCCATGCCCAACAGGCCCCCAACACAAAAATTGTGACTCACCCTCGAGTCACTCTGTCGGTGTAGAGATATTTGTGTGCAAACCTCCCAGCTCTGCCTGGACTATTGCAAGGTCGTAATGCACTGAGTAGTTTCCTGTTGTACTTCCTGGATGCACTATGTAGATACTGTTGTAGCTTAACTGCTTCCCTGAAGCTATTCCTATGTTCCATGCATCTACGTGAGCTTTGATTCAATTGAGGTAGTAATGATGAATGCCTTATCAATACATGGTTGTATGCATGCCTTCAAAATGGCTTCCTTATGTCACACAACATCTACCTGTTCCTTGAGCACTTTTACCTACTGCATCTGTGCAACCCTATGTGTAAGGGCCACCGTCTACGTGATTGCTTTTACTTCATCGTACTTCTGCTGCAACTCATGCGCCTATGTTTCTAAGAATTGCATATTCAGGTCCTCCTACAAAGTAGTGAAAACCTTGAACTATTGCTCAAATAGCCGGGTGCAATATTTCACTGCATTGTTGTTATTGGCAAAACTAGTGTCCATTCAGAGCTTCTAGTCCCAATAAGATGGGTAGTTATCTTAGAAACAAACAAACTAAACTTACTTTCATTTTCCTTTATGAGAAGTAGATGAGAGAGAAGCAAAAAGTACCAACCTCAGTCTTTCACTTGGCTCCTTGCTTGTTTCATCTCCCCTTTGACAGATCTTTGCCACTCCTTCCTCGCTTGTCCCACTTCAAACAACACCTGTAGAGTCAAATCAACATAATACAATCAAAGCATAGAGATCTACAATCATAAACAATACCGGATCAGATATATATTGACCATACAAATGCATATATCAACTCAGACATACAAAATATAAAGGAAAACAAAAATAGCTTTAATGATAGAAGTAATAGAAGAGAGGATTACAACCCATTGGTCTAACCCAGTTCCATCCTCCCAGCATGAAAGCCCTCTTCACCTCATGAAAAGCTTAGATCACCCAACAATGTTGCACAGAGAAACCAACAGCACTTCCTTACAAGATGCAAAATTCCAGCCTCCGGATCTCTAGGATGAGGGATCCATATATAGATGTTTGCAGGTGGGTGAGTTAGCTTCTATGTTTTTTATTAGTTTCATTTCTTTGATACTTCTCAATTCCACTTGGACATTTCATGATCTCTTACTCATCCTTGGGCAAATTCAGAGAGGCATGTGTCACAGGAGAAGTTTTTGGAAGATTCCATGATCATCCACCTTGCAAACTGTCTCTACCATTTGTCTACTCTCACCCATCGCACCCCATAGAAGGGATTTTCAGTATGCATCACACCCCCCGTGTGCATTAGGTGGGATGCATCACACTTTGACCATGGAGCAGGTGAGATTGTCCAGTTTTGACTAGTTTTGAGCAGTTTTTCATGGAGAAATTTTGGGAGATGATGTAATCAGCTAACCTTGTTCCTTTAGGGTATGAAACAAAACTTTTAGGGACTTAGAAGCCCTTGGTTTATGGACATATAAGATTGGGGTTGCAGTGCCCAAATATGTCTATAACAACCAACAATAAATTTTCACTGACAGAAGATTCACATACATCATATGAAATATGAAAATAAACGTATCAAGCAATAGGATCTTAGTAGCTACTTGTATCTCCAATCAAATTTCAAATCCTAATGAGCCTTTAGGCTTATTTATTTATACAAAAAGTAGTCGAGGGCAGCTCTGTTGAAGGGAGGATTGCTTCCCTCCAAAATCTCGAAATTGGTGGATTTGGTTCCCTTGGATATTCACATTCACTTGAGTTCCTCGACTGCTAGTGAATTCGAGTTGTTGGTGAGGAATATTTGATCTCAATCCGAGTTGGAGAGTTAATGTAGTGGACAAGCCCCCCTATATTCTCTCTAGATGTCACCAATCAACCCCTACATAGTAAATATCTCCAAAATTCTTATTTTTCCTGCATATTAATCACATTAGGCCATGAAATATGAGAAGAATCCTTTAGTCTTCCTACTAAGAATATTATGGTTAAAAATATAAATTAATGTGAGAAAAAGAGAGGTTTAAGGGCTGGTGGATAGCACAATGGGCCTCAAAATATACCTATTGATGGGACCCATCATCATCCCCTTGCTGAAGGTGTTTCTCACCCTCTGAACAACTCGGTCACTGATGTGAAGTTCGTTCATGACCTTGGTGGCCTCTCTAACATCCTGAGGCATCTTAGTTGGTGTACCTTATTTTGGATAGAAGCATGTGTTTTCTTCTATGTCTATCCACTCCTTTTGTTCTCCTGCTTGGTCTCTTCTCTCCTGTAGGCCCAACAATAAATGAGGACATAGTTTGAGTCCTATCCACTTGATCTTCAACCTTTTCATGATTCTTTTGTAGAGTCAGGTTCTCTCCAAGGAATTCCTTAATCTTTTTGGAGAGTGATAATACATGATTTGCAAACTGTAAAGTAGAGCATGCCATCTTCTTTGGCAAGCCTACAAACTTTTTGCCCCAAACATTCTAAAGTTATCTTGAAAATGGAGAATAGTTTGTTCTTGGGTTTCCATATACCGAGGTTCCAATTCAGGATTAGTGGAGATGCGTTTGTGGTTGTTGATGACAACTTTGGGGCTCACTAATTTTGCTATGATGTATAAAGGCCCCTATCTTCTTTTGTCATCACCCTCCTTACTTCTTCAACTCTTGTATATTTATGGTTCAACCAAGAGGTTAGTGCCATTATTTGCATGCCTTCAAGTCTACAAGGATCATATTGTGCATGTATAACTCAACCAATTTGGCTCTATCCTCAATACTTGCCCTTTTACAAAAGTCAATAAACTTTCTATAGTATTAGAAAGTTAGAGAGCCATACTATGCTAATGTATTTATCTAGAATTGCAATTGATCCTTGAGGAAGATGGAATAGGATTTGGATGGTTTCCTACATTGTATGGCTTCCATTTGTAAACTTTCCATAGTGGAAAGTTGTACCTCTTTTTCTTGCAGTTGCTCTCTTAGACTTATGTTCTATGTGTATATATGCTCCTTCATGATTGAATCCCTTAGCCTTAATTTATTCAATTCCTTGCTCATCTCATTCACTTTATCCTCCATGAAACCAACATCTTCCACCTTCTTGGATTTTTCAATTTTCATCAATCTATGAGTTTGACCTCTTTCCCTTTCCAACTCAAAGACGAGTCCTATTGCAAATTTATTGGGTATAATCCTACCTCCTTCAACAAATTACAAATTTGTAGTAGGATTCAAGGTTAAGTTGTGGTTCAGGCTCTTGAATTTATTGGATACCTTCTTCCCTTCCTTGTGATGTGGCTACATCTTCTTCTAGCTTCTCTTGTTTCTCCTATAGCATCCCCTGTTTCCCCTGTAACAGTCCTTGTTTCTCCCATAGTAGTCCTTTTTCTCTCTATAGCAGCCTTGTTTTTTTTTGTAGCTCCTATGTTTTCTCTTGTAACAAGGCAAATTGTGCCTTGAGCCTCTTAGATGTGAATACTCTAATGGTGGGCCTCCCTATAGGTGGTGAAGGTTATTTACCCTTGGCTTTAGGGGAAGTAACCTCCTCAATTTTTCCTTCACGAGGTCCCACTTCTTCTATTTTATTGGCTGATTCATCAATGGTGATAGGGACTTCTGAAGGAGGCTAAGGATTTCCTTACATTATCCCAGTGTTCTTTCTTATTTTAAAGTACAGGGGGTTTTTCCTGGGCTACCTTCTCTTGGGATTGACAGGTGTGGTAAGTGTGGCCAATGTGGCAACCACCTCTTGTTCTATGTTTCCTAGTGAGAGGATTATTTTATTTCCCCTTCCTTTTATCCTCTAAGGTTTGGAGGGAACCTCAGGGTTCTCTTCCATTTCTCTTTGATTCTCTCCCTCTTTTTCCTCTATTTCTGCTTTCTCCTTCTCTTCTTCCTTTTCTCCCCTACACCCAGTACTAGATTTTGGTGTTTCTTCTTGCTATGTGGAGGTAAGCGCTTGTGTTTCAATGAAGGCCTACTTGTCCATGTCCACAAATTCAGTCTATAGCACAAGGTTCCTTAGGTGGCTTAATGCATTCGTGGCAATGAGATTGATGAGGCCATGATGGGCAATGTTCTGGTGCTTCCCTTCCCTCACCTTTTTGCTCATTTCAATGATGAACTATAAGGGGAAATGTGGGACACTGAGTTTTTTTGGAATTGGTAACTCTGTCTGGAACCTTAGGTCATAGAGCACCCTAAATTGATATGAGTATATAATTCTCAACCTCCCCTCATAGAATATGTACTTGAGGAACTGATAGGCCACTTCATCCCAATGATAAGGGAGGCACTCTCTTCTTACTCCATTTTTGTCTTCCACGGGATTCTCTTTATGGAGGAAGAAGTTTTTCTTGATTGTAACACCTACTACCTTATCCTCCTTGATCCATCAAACTTATAAGGGTATCATGGTTACTCTGCTTATGAGTTTTGTGTTAAAATGGATTGTAAATCCTCTAACAACAAGAGTGGCACTATTTTCTCCCTAAGAATTGAGGTCCATGGAAAATTCATGGGTCACCTCATCATCAAATCCTTTTAATTGCTTAAAGAATCCCATCCATTGATGTCTCAGAAAATTGTCCATAATAGGGGGATGATGATGGATTATTTTGGTGTCTTTGGGTTATCTTTGATTGAAACATCCTCGTGTTTCTCCTAGTTCTCCTTTTCTAGGTTATCTGAGGGAATTTTTAAATATTTTCCCTTGAGAAGTCTCTGGTGCATATATAGCGGATAATTTTTCTTTTTGTCTGAAGACGAGAAGGATGATACTCTTGACTATGGGAAACAAAACCTTTGCTCCTATCTTTCCTTCTTATGTGATAAATCTTCAAGGAAAATTACTTGCACAAGGGTTTGTTACAGGGAAACTATATTAAGAAAATAATTTCATGTAATTGTATGAACATTAGAGAGATAGGAGGCCATACCCTTTTCAAGATGACTCTCTTATGTGCATGAGGGTTTGAGGAAAATTTTTGGTGCTTTTGGTTCCTTTTCTCCCCTTAATGCATCCATCTAGATTATCTTTTGTGCTCCTCTAGCACTTCAGGTCCTCCTATAGCAGTGGTATCCAGTCCTATATCACCTAGAAACTCATCCTGTAGCAATTCAGTGGCACCCTAGGCAAAGTATCGTATCATCTAGCTCATCCTTTAGTACCTTGGTGAGTCTCTCCAACCGTTTTCTTGAAATGAGAAATTGTGCAAGTGGAATCGAGCTTTTTACTTTTATTCCTTTTTGTGGTAATGGCTTAGAGTGCTTTGGAAACTTGGTGTTGGCATTATGGTTCTGGTATGTTGTACTTGATGGCAAACACTCATGGCATGGCCCTCATTTTGATGAAAATAAAGAAGTACGCAGGAGAACAGTTCAGGAGGTGCGTACCCGCAGGTATGCCATGCAGGGATCGCGTCC
>APFE031565871.1:85562-104385 GCA_000404065.3 Pinus taeda
ATTAATGAAATGAAGTATTATTTCCGCTGCATCTTTGTGTATATGGTTATCTCTATAATTTGTTGTGTTCCTGTTTAAGTCTGGATCACTTAAGGGATTATGCTATGAAAAATGATTGTTGGATTTTCATTTTTGTCCCTTTTCAAACTCTCTAAACATGAAAAGGACCGAGTTATCCTTGTCATTAAACTCATTAAAACAATAGAAAAAAACTTGTCCATCCAGAAAAGAATGAGTTTCACTGTCTCTAGGCTCGCTAAAACATAGTTACAGGTTTTCCCAAAGGGCAAATTATAGAACAAGCATATGTTATCCTCCTCAGGCTTGACAAAAATAAAGAGGTACTGGTCAGCAATGATGAGGGAAAAGGGAAGAAAACTTTAAGAATTTTATTGGTAGCAGGTCACTCTTGAACATGACACCTTCACTCCATCACCATGATCGAGTTGGGTTGGGTTATTCCATTCACCAGTCATATCACCATTGGTCCTCCGTACCATCCGTCTTTTGGGGTTAACACTACCAATCCATTTCAATGCCACTGACATGTTCAAGAGAAGTCATTCAGACATTTCACTACCCAACTAATGCCTCATCCACTGCAATACCTTCACCCTCCATTTTTCATGGCCACCATTCCTGAACCTTGTATCATCAGATCATTTTCACCTCTAGAAAATCATTTGCTTCGTATCGTGTCATAGATGTGGGATACATTAAGGCCCTCCTATGACAGGTTCTTGTTGACATCAGCTCATTATCCAAGAAGTTGACTTAGAAACAACCCTTTCAGTACTTTGAAGCTTCCATGCCTCAATGGCAAGTTTCTCACTTCCAGCGACAGGTTTACACCAATGGCCTTCGACCGAAAGATTTTACGTGGTGTTTGACATCGAATCATATATTCACACCACATGAATTTTATTGTAGTACCTTGAAGGTCATTATCATTATCGGTGATTCCTTTCGCGCCTGTTAACAGCTTACATCATTGGCTGGTAATCAGGCGATATCTTTCCATTTTCGACTCTAGAACATCTTTTCACATGGATTGACTTGTACATCAAGTGAATATTGAACGACTTTGAAGACCTGGGATCTAGTTTCATCCATCCGGGTTGTGATATATTCAGGAAAATAAAGACATCAAATGTACACAGAAGTTGCACAGATGATCATCCAAGCTAAGGGATGATGACCCTACATATAAAGAATCACCAGTCTGCAACAACAGATGATTATCTGTCCTATGTACATGAAAATGAATTTATAGAGTTGAGCATGGGAATGCCCACCTCAGCTAGATCATGGAAATAATATGATGATGATGTATTGTATTTTATCTTATATAGGTCACCTTCCAGTTCAAATACCTTGGATCCTCATGATAAAGCATTTCACCAGCCATCAAAAGATTTACGAGCTCATGCTTTAAGGGGCAACTGTTATAGACATATTTGGGCACTGTAACCCTAATCATATATGATAAGCCAAGGGTTATTTAACCCGTAAAAGTGTTGTTTCATACCCTAAAAGATCATGGTCAGCTAATTACATCATTTCCCAGATGTTCCACCTGAAAAACCACTCAGAAGTAGCCAAAACTGGACCATACTGACTGCCCCATGGTCGAGGTGCGATGCATACTGGCTGCTACACTAGTCAGGTGTGATGCATACTGAAGAGGCCTTCTGTAGGGTGTGATGAGCGAGAATAGACAAATGGCTGAGATAGTTTGTTAAGTGGATGCTCATGGAATCTTCTAGAAACTTCTCCTGTGACACTTGCCTCTTTGAATCCGCCCAGGGATGAGTAAGAGATCAATGAAATCTCCAAGTGGAACCAAGAACTATCAGTGGAATGACACTAATAAAAAACCCAGAACTGACTCACCCCCTTGCAAGACATCTATAAATGGATCCCTCATCTGAGAGATCTAGAGGCTAGAATTTTGTAATTTGTAAGGAAGTGTTGTTGGTTTATCTTTGAGATGGAACATTGTATTGTTGGGGATCTTGCTTTTCATGAGGTGAAGAGGGCTTTGATGTTGGGAGGATGATGCTGGATTAGACAACTAGGTTCTAATCCTCTCTTCTATTCTTAATAAAGTCTTTTTAGTTTTCCTCCATACAATCGTGTATTTGTGAATGCAATTGTATGTTCAATGTATTTTTTATTCTGCATTGTTTATGATATTATAGATCGAGATGCTTTGATGGTGTTTTGTTACTTTGACTCTATAGGTATTCTCTGAAGCGGGACAAGTAGGAGAGGAGTGGCAAGATCTAACAAGGGAGAGAGAAAATCAAGCTAGGAATCAAGCGAAAGATCCAGGTTGGTCCCCTTTTCTTCTCTCTTATCTATCATACATAAAGGAAATCATAAAGTTCTTTGATTGGTTGTTTCTAATATAGCTACCCTTCTTAGTGGGACTAGCAGATTCAAAAGAAACTAGTTTTCCTAGAAAAAAAATGGTGACTCCGCTAGGGAATGATTAGTTCGTTTGTTTGTTATTGTTGTTTTCTTTATAAACTACAGACGGAGCCTGAAGTTAGCCAGATAGCCTTCAAGCTACTCTTGCTATGCAATTGCAAAGTAGATGAATGCTGCTTCAATCAATCTCTGGGTTAGTTTATGAAGTGAACATCTGATCTACAAACATCCTAAATCCCTTGTGGAACCTCATTAACCTCCTAAGATCATACCCTTGTACTTTGTTTTTACTGTCCATCATAGCTCAGCTTAAATCACTGAACTTAGTTGCAAATTTTGAGCAAAAACCCAACTTAGTTTCGCTCCGTAGCCCATCACACTGTCTGTAACTGGAAGCCTGTATGCATTGTACCTCCCGTGTGTAGTAGGTGAGATGCATCCTTGTTTCCATGAAGGACAGGTGCGATGACTGAGTTATACTATTTCTCTCTTTTAAATTTGGGTTTTTCCTCCTTGTTTTCAGCGCTATTAAGTTGTTTTGCTACTTGTGATCAGTATCTCATTGGTGGAGCCTCCTTCCTTTACATTGTTCAGCCTCCATTGATTAGGATTTGTAAATGTTTTTATGTATTTTTCCATCATTTACAGTCCTTCTTTGTCAAAAGTAGCTTGATCGAACTGTTATTTTGATGCAAAAAAGTGTTGTAACTGTCATTTTGAGCCAAAAAGAAGAGTGTCGTAAAGTCTTCCTCCTCTAGATAGTCGATTGTACTTTTGTCACTGTATTTGATCTGAATTGTTAATAATTGAAGTGTTGAAAGAAGTTTTTCGTTCAAAATTGAAAGTTTCGTTTTAGTGTTCCTTTCATTTTGAAAAGAAATTGTCGAAATGTCGCTTTGAAGAAAATATTTCAGATCTATACTTATTTTTCCTTTTTAGCATTCTCACATTAAGGAAACGAAAAAAAAATACATGCATTTGCATTTGCATTTAGATTGTGTGCAGAAAATGATTTAGGAAAAGTGCATTTAGTGTGTGCTCTTTGCTCTCTATTGAAAGAATCATTATCTTCTTTCCTTAGTAGCTAGGATTTTCATCGCTAAAAAAAAACAACTATTTATCATTTTAGATTGCATATTTAGGAATTTTACATCTACATCATGTGGTGAACCTTGAAAGGAAAAATTATAAGCAAGATCAACTATAAAATAAATCTCAATGAACATAAAAATGCTGTGGAACCTTACGCAACACATCTAGAAGTCTAGGCTAAAGATGTGTTCCAATGTCGTAAAACTTGGTAACTATCGTTTTCATCGAAGGTTGGGTGATTCCTCCTCTTTGATATGACAAGTGTTATTATGGACTTGTGCTCCCTATACCATTGAGTATATATTAGGAGACCACAATAGGCTGATATCCTTTATCCATAGGAAGCCATGTTTGCCCACCCTATCAATCGCAATGCACTGAATACAGCATTCGGGAAGATTGATTGCCGTACGTAAAGTCCTTGGTAATTTCTCTTTAATTTACCACCAAGGTGTATATTGCAGCTTTGCAATTGGTTTGGTCATCCCTCTGTCTAGATTACCAGAGTAGTCACTTTCATTCCTTTTCAACTCCTTAAAAGAAAAGGTCCATCTGAGCACTTGTCACTTCAGGCTCATTAAAAATTGAAGGTGACTAGAGTCATCTTTAGCTTTTTCTCGACTCTTAAAAATTGAAAAAGCAAAGTTGTGTCAAAGCGTCATTAAAATTTATTTAATTCAGAATAACATTTTCCCCTTTATAATTTTGATTTGATCAAGTAATCCACAATCATGGAAGAAAGTCAATGAAAACCCCATTGTTCGCGGAGACGAGTGAGTCAACCGTCTTTGACTCAGGAGATGAAACCATTTCGGGGAAAACTATCTCATCTAACTGAGTCCAATTCTCCTGGTTTATTTGAAACTTGTGTTTCAACATCATCAAAGACTACAGTTACTTCGATCATTTCTAGTACATTTTCCTTTATAGAAGAATTTTCGCAGTTACAAGAGGACATTAGAACTGATCCTAGTGTAATGGTTGACACTTATATAGCTGAAATAGCTCTACATAGGGCTGATCCAGAAACTAAAGTTCACTTACCTGAACATCTGGAAGTTGAATTCCAGAATTTAGAAGGTGCCACCCTTCCTGTATCTGTTACTACAGAAGCTACACCTTCTTCGGCTCCAGAAATATTTTATAGACCTGACGGTCTACCTCTTCCACCTGGACTGATTACTATACAAGAGGTTGTAGAGGATCTTCCATCCAGTACCCCATTTCATTTTGGGACTAGGATCCACTTATATCCTTCTGCTCCTGAAGTTAGTTCTTTTAATCATCCTTCATCGCAAGTTCTTGTCGAATCGCTAGGAAATCTTTTGGATAGACTAAACATGTCTGAACAACCATCAACATCTAGGACTGTGCCGTCTGATACACCCACAGCAGAACTTCCTACTACCACTCCAATGATGTTTGCTAGTATACCATCTGTCCCAATTAGTTATCAACCACTAGATGGAGTCCACACAGGGACTATTTTGGCGACATGGTCTGTTCCTATTTGTTCATCCGGGATCCTATCTAGCATTTCATATGTTGAAACTCAGCAAATTGATCCTGCATGCCAATTTCAATTTGGGCAGCCAAGTCTTCAAAGGACAATCTATCCTTTGAGCACTAGATTGCCACCATATGGGGGGCAGTATGCTTTTTCATTGTTCCCTCCTGGAGAACAACCATATGAGAGTTCACAACATAATTAAGGTAAAACTGGAATTGCATCTAGTGGTTGGGTGCTAATATTGCCTCAACGGCCAAGAGTTGTAAATTCAATTCAACAAACTCAACCTATGTTGAATATTCCCATTACACCTACTATTGTGACTCTGTCACAAGTACAAGCACTACTTATTGTATGTCAACCTCAAGTCTCTCAGGTTGCGATACAACAGCTTCTTGTCTCTACGGCTCAATCACAACCTCAGGTTAGTGTTCCCTTACCTGGAAAGACTCATGCTCAAATGGATACTATCACCCCACATCTTGGTCAATCATCCAATATTGGGCAACAACAAATGGTCCAACAACCATGGTTGGTACAATATCAACAACTGCAATTCCAGAAGGCTTACCGAGGACCTGAGCAACAAGGCTTTGTAGGTAATGGATAGCCGCATTTTCAAAATGATTATCAATAGCCATACTATAATGGTTATTCCCATCAACCTTATCAAAGTTATCAGCATCAGATACATTATGCTGCTATGCAAAGACCTACTACTCAAGCGATCCCATCTTATCCTGGGTATGCTTCGCCAAACCTGAATCAACAATTTCCTTTTGTAGAAACTCTAGAATTACCAAATCTGAACTCGCTGACAAATGATCCAATTTCTTACCCTCATGGTGGCCAACGATTCCTCATAAAATTCTCTATGATATTCCTAAATTCAATGGAAATCTAGGTGAAGATCCATCGAATCACGTAATGACTTTTCATTTGTGGTGCTCATCTAACATCCTAAATGATGATTCGATTAGGCTTCACCGTTTTCAGCGAATGTTAATTGGTCCAGTAGCGAAATGGTATATTGAATTTCCTAGAGCTTCGTTTGATAACTTCGGCACCCTTGCCACTACCTTTCTAACCCACTTTCAGTTACCCATAAGGTAAAAAACGGGAACAGAACTCCTTACCAACTTTAAACAAACAACAGCCACTCACATATCTGATCATGTTCATGAGTGGAGACATCATTGTCAAATGGTAAAGACGTATGTTCCTGATCAGCTTCTAGCTGAGTGGTTTATTAAGTCATTATTACCTTATATTACTGAAGATGTGGCAAAGGGAGGAGTTGTTACTGAGGAGCAAGTCATTGCTCGTGCACCATATTTAGGTTTGATCTATACTCAGTCTGGCACGCTCTACGACAAAATTCCTGATTCTCCTAGACCAGAATTTTCCATTCCTCCCCCTCCTAAATCAAACAGGGACTCTCATGCCGGTGACAGTGTGATCGATACTTCAAGTATGCAAACTGCAAAGGCTCCATCTAGTAAAGCCCTTGCAGTCTCTAGTTAAAAAGCAAATGACAAAATTCTTGCCTCGGAAGTTAATGTTGTGTCATCTGACACGGGCAAAGAACAAAAGAAATGAGGGGGCAAGAAGAAAGGGAAAAAAAAAAAGAAACCGAAAGATTTGACTCCTGAGAAATATTCTGGAAACCCTACTGGGTGAAAGAAACCTAATCAGCCATGTTTCATATGTGATGAGGACCATTATACGAGAGATTTTCCACATCGGGCTGAGGTCACAAAGTTTTTGAAAACTTCAAGTACCTCGGTGGTATTGAATGATCTGTTTCTAATCCCAGAGACTAATATGGTTGCTATCGATCATGCTTCCCCATCCCAAGTTCTTATGTTATCCATATCGAAACAGCAAAATGATGCTTTGATATTGATAAGGAATAAAGATTATGGGAATCCACAGATGTCGAACAACAAGGCTACAGATCAACCCAGTAGTTTTACAACAACTTCGTCAAAAGTTGTGCCACCCATCATTCTTGAATTAACTACAAAGCCACCAAAGGGAGTAGTACATAAATCGACATTTAATCCTCATACCTAAGTAGCACAAAATTATAATATAGTGGAAGGTTTGGCCCAATTTCCATCCACTATGTCGATACTTGAAGTACTGCAAAATTGTCCCTCCCAAAAACAGGCTTTGTTATCAGCAATAGGTGGGATTGACCCAAAAGATTCCAATCTTGTGGCCTTTAACCACAAAGGATATGAACCTCAGTTACCGGCCCAACTCGCTTTCCTTATACAGGTAAAAATGCTCAACAAAATTGTTCATCGAACAATCATCGATGAAGGGGCATCTACCTGTATTATGTCAATGAATTGCTGGAAAACTTTAGGCTCACCACCCTTATCATGATCACCAATGACATTAAAAGCGTTCGATGGAAGAACATACACGCCATATGGGATATTAAGTAACTTGCAAGTTGAACTGGGGGGAAAAACAATAGAGATTGAATTCGAGGTCATCGATGGAAACCTTGACTATAATATCTTACTAGGAAGGCCCTGGATTTATGCTATGACTGTTGTTGTGTCAACATATTTTAAAAAGATTGCATTTCCCTTCCAAGGCAGAATTACAATCATTGACCAACTAACCTTTTTCCCCAACGGTTCACAAGCAACTAGAAGCATTCTGATTATCCATGGAAGCTCTCAATTGCTTCAAAATGTCAGAGTAGGTCTCCTAAAAGGCCACACCTTAATGGGTACTTTTTCCCTCCCGCCTCCAAGTAATCTAGCGAAGTGGCCACAGTGGAAACCTGTCATGTGATATCTTCTACATCATCAAAGATTAAGAAGAATTCTAAACATTTTGATAATATGGATCACCGCTAGGTGTTACCCCCAAGCCCCATAGAAATTTTTAGAAATCAATTTTTTGGGCCTGGGTGGCAAACCCAAATCAAAAATCATCGAGTGTTTGGATGGAAAGGTCTCTAGAGTATGGTACCTCTTTCAATCCTTGGTCTCATATACATTCTACAGACGAAGGAATCATTTAGTCAATGACTATAGGAGAGGCACCATGGGAACATTACCACCATCATTCCCATCTTCAAGATAACAATGAAGATTATTCCAGCGACCTTAATCATCCTTCAATTTTTTATTTTCTATCAAATACTGTAAATACGGTGGATTCCGAGCGAAAATTTTCCAATATTGAAGAGACTATCGCCATTAATGAAGAAATTCCAGGCATTGACTCAAGTATCGTTGAACATGAAATCAAGATGTATCCAGATGTCAAACCAGTACAAAAATGGCATCGACCATTTCACCCAAAGAAAGCCACTGCCATTAAGGTAGAAGTTGAATTTTTTTACATGGTGGTTTCATTTACCCTATTCCTCTAACTGATTGGGTATCGAATATTGTTCCTGTGATGAAAAAGCAAGGAACAATTAGAGTGTGCGTCAATTACAGGGATGTAAACCAAGCTTCTCCAAAAGACAACTACCCTACACCCTTCATCAACCAGATAATTGATGAATGTGCCGAATACGAAATCTTTTCATTTATGGATGGATTTTTCGGATACAATCAAATCAATATCCACCCACAGGACTAGTCAAAGACTGCATTATATGTCTGTGGGGAACATTAGCATACCATAAACTACCTTTCTGTTTGAAGAACACAAGGGCAATTTTTCATATGGCAATACGTCTTCCATGTCATCAAGCACATCATTCAACCGTATCTCGACAATCTACTAGCTCACTCGTGAAAGCGGACTAATCATTTGCAGCATTTGAGAGCTATATTTCTATGTTGCCAGCACTACAAGGTATGACTTAATCCGCACAAGTGTGTATTTTGTGTTGGTTTTGGTCGATTACTTGGTTTCATATTTTCTAAGGACGAAATTCGACTCGACCCATGTAAGGTTCAGGCAATCATCAACGTGCCTCCATCTTCAAATTTGCTTCAGATTCAGAAACTCCAAGGGAAAGAAAAATTTCTAAGGAGGTTCATTTCAAATTATGCTGAACTTGCTAAAGGCTATAAGCGTCTTTTGAAAAAAGAAGTACCCTTCAACTGGGATCAGGTTGCGGAAGCTTCCTTTGATGCTTTAAAAGGTTCCCTAGTAAAAGCATCATTAATGTATGCCCCTGACTATCAAAAATAATTTAACCTGTATCTCGCCGCTATAGGTATAACCATCGCCATGGTTTTAGTACAAGAAGACAATGGAATATAACATCTTGTGTATTACTTAAGCTGCAACTTAAACGATACAAAAAGAAAGTACTCCTATGTTGAAAAGTTGGCTTTAGCTGTTGTTCAAGCAGTACAGAGATTTTGTCATTATATACTCTTTCGCAAAACTACCATTTTGTGGGACTACAACCCTATGACCTACATTCTGTCGCGTCAATTGCTAGGGGGAAAATATTCCAAATGGATAGCCATTTTGCAAGAGTTTGCTCTGGAATTCATCAAATCCAAGTCAAATAAATCTTTAGTCTTTGTAGAGTTACTTTGTGACCTCCCATCGTCATCCAATGATTTAACATCTAAAGCATCAATTGTGGATGAAACTTTGTTTCTGATATCGTCAAGCGATCATGGTACAAAGATATATTGATCTATCTCCAAACCAAAACCTTTAGGCCTAACGCCTCTCGCTCTGAACAACGATGTATTCGATACCAAGCAAAAGACTACATGATCGTTGGTGATACACTTTATTGTCATGGTGTCGATACATTTCTGCGAAGGTGCCTCACACATGAGGAGGCCGAAAAAGTCCTGAATGATTGTCATTCAGGTGCATGTGGGGGCCATCAATTTGGTTATGCTATGGCACAAAAGATCTTACGAGCTGGTTACTTCTGGCCCACTATATTCAAAGATTGTGTAATTGCAGTCAGAAGTTTCCATGCTTGTCAGATTTTTTATTGCAAAACTAGATTACCACCTACATCACTGCATCCAATAGTTGCTATTTGGCCATTCACTAAATGGAGCATCAATTTCATGACATGTAACCCCACCTCAGTCGGGGGGCATGGGTATATCATAGTCCCTGTCGACTATTTTACAAAATGGGCCGAGGCGATGCCTACATTAAACAATGACGGTGAAATGGCTGCTCTTTTTTCAATCATGTAGTCTCTAGATTCGGCGTTCCACAGGCTATAGTCACAGATCATGGATCGCACTTTCACAATCACATGATGGTTGAATTGACTGCCAAATTAGGACTATCCCATGATAGTTCTACTCCATATTATCCACAGGCTAATGGACAAGTTGAGCCCATCAACAAAGTCTTGAAGCGCATGCTGCAGAGGATGATTGGAGTCCACAAACGGAACTGGCACTTAATTCTGTACTCAGCTCTATGGGCATATAGGACATCAGTGAGAAATGCGACCAGATTTACACCCTTCTAGTTGGTGTATGGCCTGGAAGCTATCTTACTGATTTAGTGTGAAATTTCATCTCTCTAGCTCGTAATCGATCTACTTCCCAATACTTCGGAGGAAGAGGATCATTTCTTGGAACTAATCCACTTGGATGAAACCTGTCATGACACCGTGTTGGCTAAAAAAGCTCATAAGAAATGTTTCAAAGTGCAATTTGATAAGAATGTCAAGCCTTGTGTCTTCTTAGAAGGTGACCTGGTCTTACTCTATGATTAGGACTCTGATAAATTGGGAGCAGGTAAGTTCGAACCATTATGGATTGGCCCCTACATTGTTAAACGAGTATTAGCAAAAGGAGCCTACAAGCTGGTAGATTACTATGGGATTCCACTGTCACAACCCCGAAAAAGGTTGTATCTTAAGCATTACTATGCTTAATTAAGTGTAGTAATCTCTTTATAGGTATGCTTTTGTTACATTTTTGTTTTCGTCAAGAGTTGTCATTTTGGTTAGGTAATCCACTTTGCATTTGTTGTAGATGTAGAACTATTTGGAAACATTTGTTGGGAATGCCGACGGATCTAGTCGTAGTACATAGAATCTATCTTCTGCAGCCTGGGCTATTTTTGCTCCAAGCGGCGAGTTAGTGAGTTTCGGGGGGATATGTATTGGTCGATCAACGAACAACATCATTGAGTACAACACGTTGATGGAGCTTCTCTCTGATGCCATTTCACATGACATACGTCAACTTGTTGTCAGGCTAGATTCACAACTCATCATTCTACAGCTTACTAACGTTTATTCCATTCAGAAGCCAGCTATCTATTGTATGTTCCTAAGAGTCAGGATTTTTGAAAGGCAGTTTGATTCCATTCAATATCAACACATTTCCATAAACATAAACACATTAACTAATTCATTAGCAAATTATGTGTTAGATAGGCATTTGTAGCATTTGTAAAGAAAAGCATTTCACATTAACATTTGCATCAGGATCATATAACTTAACCAAAATAAAAACTCCGAAAAATAAAAAATGTATAACTGTTTATAGTTTTTACAAAATGTTTTGTGTCCAAGACAAAATTAGTCATGCGACCAAGGAACTCAAAAATGAATGCAAAAAAGCACCCTAGGATAATGGTGCTGGTGATAGCATGTCCCCACCTGTGCAATCATACACAAGAGCCTAGTCCATCGACTCAGCATGCCAGTAGTATGGCACTGTAACCTCAGAGGTACCTCGTCAATCCTCACATCCTGAATACCAAGAGTGAGACCCTCGATCTGATCCTGCAACACTGTCAGGGTCTCCGCAATGTCCAAATCACGAAGGACAACCCTCCCTATAGCCTCTCCTGCTGGAACATTAGCTGCTGCCCTTGGGCGCACTGCTGGTCGCACTGGCCCAACATCTGCACAAATATATGAGTTTGATTAGTCTTGATAACATTTAAAAACACAAAAATGTTATAAAATTGATAAACAAATATATGGTCAAATCATGTTACCCATAACACTCCACTGCTCGCCAGCCGGTAACACCAAATCCGGGTCGCCTCAGAAATCCATCCCAACATATGGATACTCTGCGAAGACCATCTCCTGACAGTCGAACCACTCAAAGAAGGCATCAGAGAAAGAAATCTGTGATTGACCAGCATGTCTGGCCATGAGATTGACCCATCTCTGCATCCGTGGTTCCCTCAGTGCTGGCAATCCTAGTGAAATGTACTATGGCTGCATTAGTGGAATCCTCTCCAAGGCAAAAGAAGTTAAAATGGAATTGCAACCAAAATTCTTAAATCTTCCATTCTTTACCTTGGAGAGATGTTCTTTTATAACTGGAAGTATCGCCTCACACTAGTTGAATACTTTTGTTTCCAGGCATTCCAGGGCGTATTGCATATAAGATCTGTTGGCCAAATGAAGAGCCATGCTACCAGCCAACCTAGAAAAGGTGAATAAAATGGTCCTCAAGGGCTGATCAGTGACATCTCGGATATTGATCTTGCCATCCCTACTAGGCTAAGATCCATCTCTACAATACCGATGAATATAATCCCTCACAGATTCACCCCCACAGGTAGATCCTGATAATGAGAGAGGGGCACCACGTCTCGATAACCCCATCAAAAAGTAGATATCTTCGAATGTCTGGAATGGATTTGCCTCTAATTTGGAATACCTGGTTGATTAGATCCCATGCATCGAGAAAATACTGTGACAAACTGATTTGTTGCCTCATGCTGGATATGTGGAAAAATTTGAGCAAACCACAGTTTCGTAATGCAGTAATTGTGCCCTAATGGTGTAAGGCAATCATGTCCTCTTCTTCATGTCCGTGCTCACACCACATGATGACCATATTGATCCGATAAATCTCTGAAACACAAACAAAAGATGAATTAGGATCCATTTTTGAGCAAAAATAGGCAAAATTTACATGAAAAATCATTGTGCAAAGTTTCCCTTCTACGCCCATCGCACTCTGCCTGTGCACCGGGTGAGATGCATATTGACTGGCCAGTGTCCAACTTAGTATGAATTGCACTTTTCGATGCAGGCCAGGTGCGATTGAGGGAGAATGAATTCTTCAAACCCTAAGGGCCCAGAAGAAGGGAACAAGTTGCTCAAAATCAAAGAAGGATGGAATGAAAATGAAGAGCTCAGGGTTAGCTCCTACCTGGTCCTAATGGCACGAAGAATAGTCCACCAGATATCCCAAAATCAACTGAAAAAATTTGAGGGGGAAAACCACTCCAGAGCTCCAAAATCCCAAATTCGAAATGAAATGGTAAAAATGAGAGGTAAAACTACTTTTTATGTTACTATTCACGTACTTCAAGTAAAATTTTAGTTTTTAATTCATTTTTTCGGGCATATATATGTATTTCTAATCAATTTTATGGAGCAATTGAGCAGGTTGAATGACCGATGAAAGAATCTAATGGGTTAAATGGTGAACTGAATATCTTTGACCAATATCATGAGCATTGTTTCCACAGGGTTCAAGCTCATTAAAAAATAAACCCGCCACTGAGCATATGTTAATGCAAGGTTCAAGCTCATTAAAAAATAAACCCGCCTTCAGTAAACTACCTCTGTGATTGCCATGCTATCAGCGTTTTGAGCCTTGGTTGTGTTCTTCCATCACCTCCATTCTTTTGGCTGATCATACACTTCCACTTGATTGTTTACCCTTTTGAGGAAAAACTGTGACGAGTGGTTCTATTAGCCATCCTCCACACTCATGTATTGAGAAGTTAAAAAATTACCTAGAACCAGTTGCTACCCGAAAATGCCACTCGTTCCTAAAAAACGAGTCTCTTTTAAGCTCTTTTTATACTCGTTAGATATGAAACTATTTCCGAGCTACTAGCCTTTCCAGCTCATTAATGTAAGGGGAAGTGTCATCCCTCCTCTACATTTTAATCTTTTTGGACCTGAGGGATCATCCCACAAAAAGATTGAGCGCTTGTATTTTTCGGCTCACTAAAGCAATCGAAAAGTCATCCCTTTCATATTATTTAATACTTTTTTAGACTTAAGGGATTATGCTACAAAAAAAACTATTGGAGATTCCTTTTCATCCCATTTCAAACTCTCTAAACATGAAAAGGACTGAGTTATCCTTGTCATTAAACTCGTTAAAACAATAGTGACAAACTTGTCCATCCAGACAAGAACGAGTTTCACTATTGCTAGGCTCGCTAAAACATAGCGATAGGTTTGCTTGAAGGGCATATTATATAACAAGCATATGTTATCCTCCTCAAGCTTGAAAAAAATAAAGAAGTACTAGTCAGCAATGGCTGGGGGGAAAAGGAAGAAAACTTGAAGAATTTTAGTGGTAGCAGGTCACTCTTGAACATGACACTTTCACTCTATCACCATGATTGAGTCGGGCTGGGTTATTCCGTTCACCGGTCATATCACCATTGGCCCTCCGTACCATCCATCTTTTGGGGTTAATGCTACCAATCCATCTCAGTGTCACTGACATGTTCAAGAGAATTCATTTAGAGAATTCACTACCCAGCTAATGCCTCATCCACTACAATACCTTCACCCTCCATTTTTCATGGCCGTCATTCCTAAACGTTGTATCATCAGATCGTTTTCACCTCCAGAAAATCATTTTCTTTGTTTCATGTCGTAGATGTGGGATACATTAAGGCCCTCCTATGATGGGTCACTTCTTGTCGACATCAGCTCATTATCCAAGAAGTTGACTTAGAAACAACCCTTTCAGTACTTTGATGCTTGCATGCCTCAATGGCAAGTTTCTCACTTTCGGCAACAGGTTTACATCAATGGCCTTCGACCAAAAGATTTTACATGGTGTTCAACATCGACTCATATATTCACACCACATGAATTGTACTGTAGTACCTTAAAGGTCATTATCATTATCGGTGATTCCTCTTGCGCCTGTTAACAGCTTACATCATTGGTTGGTAATCAGGCGATGTCTTTCCATGTTCAACTCCAGAACATCTTTTCACGTGGATCGACTTGTACATCGAGCGAAGATTGAATGAGTTTGAAGACTCCGGATCTAGTTTCAACCATCCAGGTTGCGATATATTCAAGTAAATAAAGACATGAAATGTACACAGAAGCTGCAGAGATGATCATCCAAGCTAAGGGATGATGACCCTACATATAAAGAATCACCAGTCTGCAATAACAAACGATTATCTGTCCTATGTACATGAAAATGAATTTATAAGGTTGTGTTTGGGAATTCCCACCTCAACTAGATCATTGAAATAATATGATGATGATGTATTGTATTGTATCTTATACAGGTCACATTCTATTTCGAATGCCTCAGATTCTCATGATAAAGAATTTCACTCGACATCAAAAGATTTACAACCTCATGCTTTAGGGGGCAACTGTTGTAGACATATTTGGGCACTACAACCCCAATCATATATGTTGATAAACCAAGGGTTATTTAACCCCTAAAGTGTTGTTTCATACCCTAAAAGATCATGGCCAATTGATTACATCATTTCCGAGAAGTTCCACCTGAGCTGTATGAGTGGATCGCGAAGTTAGAAAATAACCAAGGAAGGTGGAAGCTCACTAGTCCTATTGTCTGGACCCTAGATTTAGTATAAAGATTGGAAGTATCGGAGGATAATATCATGCACGCTATTGATCACTAGCTCGGTTGAATTATAGGAGGATTCCTTATTGAGTTCATGGTGGACAGCAGAGTGACACTTTCTCAAAGGGTCACAAGGTAAGTACGTAAAGTCTCTGAATACTTGTATTAAAATGTTATTGTGGAAAAATAGGGTTATGCAATTACCTTGATGTTTGGGGCTAAGTGAAGTGCAAAAACCTACAGGAACAAAGGAATTAAGGGACCAGAAAATAGCCCCTTGATTTCACCTATGCGAGGGGACGACGAAAATCTTGCTGGGGCCTAACCCAAGTTTAGAATTATTTAGCCAAACTAATCGCTACACTATCAGCCCTTTCGGAATCAGCCCATGGAGCACAGACAAGCGATCATTGGATTCAAAGAGATCACAATGCTACCAGGAGAGACTCCTTGGGAGTTGGATCAGAGGCTGAAGTGTATGATTCGTGAAGCCAATATGAATTTGTCGGATGGACAACATTGTGAATGGTCTGTAGAAGTTAACAACTCAGGTAGAGGCCTTAGAGATCACGATGAGGCTACATGAGACCCTGATGTATGATCCTAACTTAGGAGTCCAACAAATCCACACACAGCTAAAGAGTTTATGCCTAGAGATGCAGAGTCTAAAAGAGTACATGATTTCTCGACCAGAAGTGCGCGAAGAGGTGTGGTGCATAAAATGCAAGGGTCAGGGTCATGACAAGGACCACTACTCGGTGTTCACAAATTACCTCACAGGAGGAGGACCGATGCCGTTAAGGCTAGAAGCACAAGCAATACCTAGCATGGTGCCTACTTTTTGGTGCATGATTTGTCAAATAGGTGGAAAACTCACTATGGGCATTTGCCATTTGTTACAAAAGTATACACAAAATTCATAGCAATTATTCTGTAACTTTTATAGGTCAGTGGGACACAATGAGTGCACTTGTAGAAGTTATGAGTTAATGATGGATAGAACTCCTACCTATAGAGTTCAGGCTGAATCATGGCCCCTAGACCAGAATGCAGGATTGGAGTGAACATGATTCCAAGGGCATGGACGAGGCCGAGACGGAGGAGGACCTCGAAGTGGTCACGCTCAGTTGATATGCTACAATTTTGGAGCACCAGGACATTATGCCCATGATTGTATGAATCCAACACGGTCGTCGTGTTTATATTACACCTTGTTTTATGATGAGATGGAAGATTGTCTTATGTTGATAGCTAGGATATGTGATAAAGGAGCACTACTGCCTCTCCCAACTAAAAACTTGTAGATGATGGGGTCTGAGCCATGCAAGAAAGATCCAAATGTGAACATTATGCTCCGAAGTGAAATCGTGATGGGAGATGACAAAGGAAAACAATTAGAAGATATTACTTGGGGTTTCAAAGCTCCAGCAAAAGAAGTGGAGTTTGATTTGGAGTGTGTTAGAGTTGGTCTGGTCAGTCCTCCATCAGAGATCAAAACTCTTTATGAATTTCATTTTTAGGTGTCCCACTCTATTCACGCAGCTACATTCCTCTAGGGGCATGCCATAATCTGATGGAAAAGGTCATGCTAGTCAATTCCCCTCATGTTTAGCTTCTGCTGGCTCAGGTCTTTTGTCAATGATCACCAAAGTCCATGACAGTCAAGGTCTGGTCCTTTAATGGACAAAATTCATTTTCGATCATTAGGTCTAGGGATTAATCAATTTGGTCTTCAAACAAAGCCATGCAGGCCAGAGTGAGGCCCTTACAAAGTTATGATTCAAAGAGTTTCATCGTCATGTGGATAGACTTCAACTGTTCTTCAAAACTATGTTTTGAAGAAAAGTCAAACAGTGCCAGTGGTGATAAAATTTTCAAAAAAATTCGTCAGTTGATTTCTTCAGGTGTAGGCATGGTTTCCATGGCCAAATGTCCTGTCGTGCAATCCCTGTAAAGAGTGCCGAAAATTTCATCATTTGAGCTAAAATTTTAAAGGGAAAGTGAAAATCAGTGTGCTTTAAAGTCAGTGAAAAAGTGTCAAAACATAACATTAGAAATTGGGTTTTTGGAGAAGCAAAAATTTAACCCATGACTTCCAACTCTTTATTTACAAGTTTTCACCAAAATCAAAGGCATTGTGCAAATCAAGTTCATTGGGAGACATTTCAAAGTGATTAGTAGTGCATCGTGCGTGTTTGAAGAGAGTTGGAGGCAGTTTCCAGGAGCGCGGTGCATATACACAGGGGCGCGGTGCACACAGAGCCAACCCTCAGTTCATTTTTTCAATGGTCGTGGTACACTGGGTTTGGCGCGCGACGCACACCCACAAAGGGCCAAAACCGTGCCAAATTTCCTCAAATTTTTTGTGAAGCCCATCAAATTGACAGGTAAGTTCTATGACATGACTTGTTCATCAAAGTTTATAAATGATATGGTGGTTTATGGCTATGTTGGAATGCAACAAAACACATAAAATCAACCACAAGAAAACACCAAAGGCCATTGTTGCTAGGGTTGCATAATTATGGTATTGAGGCCAAGGTTACATTTTCACCCAC
Organism: Pinus taeda; assembly: GCA_000404065.3. Classification (NCBI taxonomy): domain Eukaryota; kingdom Viridiplantae; phylum Streptophyta; class Pinopsida; order Pinales; family Pinaceae; genus Pinus; species Pinus taeda. Next base: position 103,700 of record APFE031565871.1, read on the forward strand.
CATTTTTCCCTCACTTACCATTTTTCCCTATCCTCCCTTTCTCATTTTTCCTATTATCCCTACCCTAAAACACTACCAAACCCTACTCCCTTTCCCCTCCTCTTACTTGTTAACATAACACTCCAAAACCCTACCCTATCAAATACCCAAACCCCCTACATATCCCTAAACAAACTTCTCCCCATAACCCCTATTCCCGTCACATTACTCCCCTCCTAATACTCCCTTTTTCATTGTTCCACTTGGTGACAGTTATCACAAAGCACCCAGCTTCACACCATCATCAAAGGGCAACCTAAGTACAGTACACACAGTAGTCATGGCATCATAGCATTCATCAGAGTATGAGATGGAGACACAAAGTGACTCATCCTCGGAAGAGCAGGCTCCCAAGAGACATCACAAGAGTGGAAAACATGTTAGGGATGAGCCCACTGCCCTCATTGAATTACAAGCATGCCCTCTTGCCATGTCATGTTTCCAGCACCTAGCATGTTTTGAATTTTGTCAAAGGGTGGCTAATGTTAGAGTTCATCATGAGTTGGCCCATCTTTTTGCACTTAATCTACATGGAGGTCAGTCTATCTTGGCCGGGTTCACCTTCACATTGACACCCGAAACTATCTCAGTGGCAACAGGCATACCAAATGTTGGAGAACAGTGGCATAAGAAGAAGAAGGTGGATA
>APFE031565871.1:114875-125778 GCA_000404065.3 Pinus taeda
TAGGGATGAGCCCACTACCCTCACTGAATTACAAGCATGCCCTCTTGCCATGTCATGTTTCCAGCACCTAGCATGTTTTGAATTTTGTCAAAGGGTGGCTAATGTTAGAGTTCATCATGAATTAGCCCGTATTTTTGTACTTAATCTAAATGGAGGTCAGTCTATCTTGGCCAGGGTCACCTTCACATTGACACCTGAAACTATCTCAGTGGAAACAGGCATACCAAATGTTGGAGAACAGTGGCATAAGAAGAAGAAGGTGGACAGGCAACACTATGAGCCTTACATTAAGGCCACATTCTTGAGTCAACTCACAAGAGTCTTTCCATTCAGATACTTGAAAGATGAGTATGCTCCACTCATGAAATTGATCATGAAGTACTTCAGCTGTGAGGGGAGGTTCTCTCGATTATATTCCTATCACATCAGGTTGCTCATGCACTTTACCAAGGTGAGGATGATTAACCTCCCATTTTTCATTTGTAGGAACATAGAGAGGATGAACACCTTCATGCAGCATAAGACCCCTCAGCAGCAGCTTAACAATGTTTATCACTTTGCTCTTATCCGGATTTTGGTGGATCATCAGTTGGGATTGCAGGGCATTGCTTGGGAGGACTTCATCTCCCGTGACCTCTTCAACACTTCACGGATACTATCAGAGGCAGAGCATGAGATAGGTGGTCCTTCTCATCAGTATGAGCACCGTGAGACCACGACTATGCCAGTATTCGTGACATATCAGAGAGGCAGTAGGCACTTGTTTGCAGTAGCAAAGCAAGTGTTATCTCCACCCAAGGTGGAAGGGGCCTCGTTTCTAGCATCGACTACACAAGTATAGGACAAGGGCAAGAGGACCATGCATGATGAGGGGCCATCAGGTAAATAGGAGGCCGATTTCATCCTCATCCAGGATGATGATGCTGATGCGGAGAATGCCTGACTTAGGATGACTATTCAGGAGTAGAACACGGAGATCCAAGACTTGTCACTCAATGTGGAGAGAGCCAAATGGATCACCAAGTAATTGGAGTAGAGGAAAAAGTAGCTTGAGGACCAGCATGAGATCATGGAGCTGTAAAACATCCGTGAGAATCGACAAGCTGCCCAAAAAAGGAGGATCGAGCTCACTACCTTGGAGCAAGAGATCAACAATGATCGTGAGTCTTGGCTAGAGCGGATCAATATCCACCTGGAGAGACTGTTGGAGAAGGCCAATAGAGACAAAACCATACTGAGGAGGATGGTTTATCATTACAGGGCACGGAACATGAGTGCAAAGGCCCGGATAAGGAGCTTGAAGGCAAAATTGAGCAAAGAAACAAAAGAGGCAAAAGAGAAAGATCGGCTTTGAATCTTGGCTAAAGCTTCTATGGCCCAACATAGTGCCTCTTAGAGAACCTCCATCCCAAATTTCAAGAAATTTGGGGCAATTTTGGTCACATGGTAATTGTTTGGTCAAAACACAGGTTTTTTCTCCCTGTGCGCCACGCCGTGTAGGATTGGGAGCTCCAAATGAAAGAATTCAACATGAAAAATCATGACTACTGGTGCTTGGGGAAGAAATTTGGGCATGATTTGAGTCTCCAGGAGGTCAAAAACACCCAAAAAATGGCCTCTCTGCCCCTATTTTGACACACAGGAAGCAGTATTGGCAGAATGAATATTTGGAGGGGCAAATGAGCATCAGATTCAAAAATTCCACTTGGGTTGGAAAGTAGATAGGACAAGCTTTCCAACAAGCACACTTGGGTACATTTTGGACTCATGCAACTGCCTCAAAGTAGGATAGCAAGTGGCGCAGCACATATAGAAAGTGGCGCAGCACATATAGGAAAAAAGGCCCAATTTACCTTTGTTTCGCGAAATTTTGATTCACGACTTCTCCAAAGTGGGCCCACTCATGTACATTTCACTTTTTCAGCACCTAAGGTGGAATTTAAAGTATTTTCACTCCATATTGGCTTCTATCCAAGTGGAAAAGGAAGGAAAACAATCACCCAAGCCATTTGTCATGTTTGTAATGCTGCACCTATAGCTAATGCTTGGCTTTCCACCTCCATTTTGTAATGATTCGAGTAACTCCCCAACCCTTGGGCATTCTATCTCTTCATGGCACATTCTATATATTTTATGCAAACTATTTGCAAAGGGTTGGTTGGCTTGTAACTTCTGGGAGACTGTGGGAAAGAAACTCTGTTTCTTCATTGTATATTTTGACAGAGGATTAATGAAAGGCAGCAACTCTGTTTCATGAGATTCATGTGGTTGTGAGTCTAGTAAATGTGTCTCTTATGTTTCATATATATTTCATTATGTTTCATAGTTCATTTCATATTCATTTCCAGTGAAATTTTCTAAGTTAGATAAGGTAGAATTCAATTTTATTGCTCTGCCTGTGGGAGAATTTCATGTTCAGTGTTCTTCTTCTATTGGAAAGGATTCATGTTGTCCATGCCCTTTTCACCCTCCTAAGCAATCTCTCCATTCCGTGCTATCTTAAACTAAATTTCTAGGCTTTCCGCCTATCTTGTCTCATGAAGTAATCTGTGTCTTTGTATTTCATCCTCTGCTCATTGTTGTCCGTTGGTCCCATACCATCCCAGAAACACAGTCATTCATAAAAATTTCTTCTTGTATGCATATTCACTTACTAGCCTAAGATCAATACTTCATTGTAAGTCATCTCAGACCGTTTAGTTTATCTATTCACTGAGCGTGACTCGGAGAGAGCCCTCTCCTATTCTGGTAGGGCTAGCTACCAGACTGAGCATGGTTTGTGGTTACCCTAAATTTTGCCTTCCTTCAGCCTAAGGTGGATTTAGGTGCTAACATAGTGGTGACTCCGCTGGGGATGAAATCAATCCCCTTACTTCTTGATAATTCTAAGCTTCCGGATGATAAGTTTAAGATTTGATAGGCTAAGTAAAGTTGGTTGTGTCCTTTGATTTTTCTCAATAGCATGATGGCTTCTAGAAGATATACCAGAGCTAATCCAGATCCAGATCCTCCACACATCTATGAAAATCCCAATTTGATTTCAAGAATTCATCATCTAGAAAGCTCTATATCGCCCGTGTTCAAATCCCATTCATTCACGGACATTTTTGAGTATATTGAAGAGCTAGAGTTTGATGAGCAGTTTGAATTATCGTTGTTTGAAACCAAATCTGAAAGGGTAGTTGACTCTACTATCCACAATCCATAGTTCCCTGTAGACTTGGATACAGAAAGGGTGAACCATTCGATTGATAACTACATTATAGCTCAGCTTCAAACTCCAATTGCTAGTCCCTTACAAACTGTGCACACTCCTCCAACACCTCCGAGAACAAATCCACAGAAGGTGATGGCGGCTCGTTTTGCACCCCTTGTTCTGCCTCAAGTTCTAGATGATATGCCCGCAGATTACCAAAGTAAAATACCATTTTTTGATGGCACTCATAATGGAATTACTGCTTAGCAACATGTGGACAGAATGGAAAATTTCTATGAACTTCATGAGATCGATGCGGAGAATGTGGCAATGAGACTCTTTGTACAGACATTTGTAGGTGAAGTGAGGAAATGGTTCAGAGGTTTGCCGACTGCATGTATCGCTACCTTGGCTAACCTACAAAGACAATTTTTAAACCACTGGGAAGTGAAAAAGAATCCTCTTCAAATTCTGGACGGATATGAGCAAATCAAGAGAAACGCTGGTGAGTCGGTCCAAGACTATTGCATTAGATTCAATTCAGTTTATAACGAAATTCCAGATCATCTAAGGCCACCTGTGGGACTAGCCATGGTGAAGTTCTCGGATGGTTTTGATGCTGATATGGCTTATCAATTAAGAGAAAGAGAACCGGCCACAATGGAAGATATACAGAAGATAGCAGTCAGAGTTGAAGCAAATCTGCTGACCAAGAGAGCTAGAGCTAAAGTAGAGAAGAAGGTCACCGTAAAGGAAGAATCTTCCTCGGTAGATCAGCTACTTCATAAGGTAGAGCAGATGATTTAAAGGGTGAAACTTGACAAACTGGAGCCACAAGATAGAAATCCTAACTTTCGTGGCCAGCAACAACCACAATATAGAATAAGACAGAGAGATCAGCAAGCCCAAGAGCAGACAGCACAACAGCCAATACAGACACCTTTGCAGCAGAATTTTGTGCATGGACCGGAATCAGATGAGGATGGGAATGTAATAGGTGATGAAAACCACCTCTTTACTCCTGATGATTTGCCTATTTATCTCACTGAGGATGAGGAGTATGCAGAGAGTTCGGCTGTACACAAAGATGTAGATTTCATTCTAGCAAATGACACCGTCTTGGAGGAAGAATTAGATGAATACCAAAGAGGCTATATGAATGCTCTGTCCACCTAGCAGTAGCGATATTCACTTAGAAACAGAGATGTGCCGGTCAAACCAACTCAGAAAAGGAAGGATGTTGAGGCATCAAAGAATGATTCATCAGTTGCACAAAGGAAAGGAAAGGAGGCAGTTGATCTGGAGAGCAGCAAATTACCATCAGTAGAACAATCACATCAGTAAGTTGCATTGAAAGAAAAGGAAAGGAAAGAAATCCCAGTCAAAGAGGTAGAAAAGATTCCCACTTTTAATTTAGAGAATGAGATTTCTAAATTAAAGGTATCCATCCCCTTGACTTAAATAATGAAGAATAGTAGTTATAAAGGACAAGTATCTAAAATGTTGAATTTGGACGCAATGTTCGACATGGTTAATGTCAAAGATGATCAACCTGAAATGATTTTTGTGCCAGCATCAAATGGTGAGTCTCCTGATAGTGATGTGCCACATTTTTATATCAATTTAAGATTGCATGATTTTGTGTTACATAATGCCATGTTCGATTTCAAAGCTTCTCACAATCTCATGCCCAAGGCTATCATTGATAAGCTTGGTCTAGACATCACCCAGCAATACCATGGTCTCTATTTGTTTGATTCTAGCAGAGTAAGATGTATAGGACTCATCAAAGACTTGGTTGTGAGTCTGGATCAGCTCCCAATGAAGAATTTTTTGATGGATGTTGTTGTAGAAAATATTCCTCCAAGGTTTGGCATACTTCTTTCCAGGTCTTGGGTGGCGAAATTGAAAGGGACACTACAGCTATATTTCTCCAATGCAACGATTCCAGTGTTTGGACAAATGAGAAAATTGTATCGGGAACAAAAAATGAAATACATGATCACAAGCAAGGAGAAACCAATAAATCATCCAATTAATTATGTACATACATATTTAGAGTATTTTGTTTTGTATTCAGATGGTTTCAATGATATAGATTGTCAGTTAGTAGAAGCAGATGATATTCTGGAAATAACAGAAAATTTTAGAGGAGTTTTAAAGAAAGAAGAACAAGAACAGTAGAACATTGTTGGGTAATCAGCTGAAAGTAATGGACAGAAAGCAGACAAGGCACAACAAATAGATTTTCAACACTTTCAAGAGGAGGAAGAAGGTTTTTGGACCATGGATTTCGATGGAGCAGTGGGAAATGATGGCACTGGAATTGGAATTTGGGTACGCAGTCCTTTCTCCACCCCGAACAAAGTCCCTAGTAACGTGCGAGTATGCTCTTACAAGTTGGCTTTTGAGTGTTCAAATAATGAAGTTGAGTATGAAGCTCTTATTGATGGCCTAAATATTCTAAGAAATCTGAATGCTAAGAGGATTTCAGTATATGGCGACTCCGAATTGGTTATCAAGTAGGTTAGAGGCGAATATCAAGCAAAGCATCCTCGAATGTGATCATATCGTACTGCAGTCCTAGACATCCTAAAATTATTTTCAGAATACACCTTGACATGTGTACCTCGTATACAAAATAGTATTGTTGATGCTCTTGCTAAGGCAGCAAGTAGTTTGAAGATCCCAATGAACTCTAGCAATAAATTCGAAATCCATGTCAAGCATTGTCCAACCGTTTCAGACAATCAGAGATATTGGCAAGTGTTCCAAGATGATGAGGAGATTGATGATTTTATGCAAAACAAAGGCAAGTTAAAAGAGACCTCAATTGATGTAGAAAATTACGATGGTAAAGGTAATGGTACAGATGAGGTGCAGATCAACGAAATGGAAGTGTTGCAGCTGAAGAATAATTTTATTCCTAAAGGCTTGATACCTTTAGTAGAACTCTTTGATCAAGATGATGTAACCCGCAAGCCAACATTGCAGCCAACAGAGAAGGGTGTGGAAGAGGTCAATATTAGAACAATTGCTAATCCTAAATTGGTAAAATTGTCCAAAGTATCGCCACCAAAGATCAAGGACAAATATATCAGTTTGATGTCTTCATTTGCAGATGTGTTTGTTTGGGATTATTTTGAATTAAAGACATATGATACCAATATAATTCAACACACCATACCCATCAAGCCCAATCAGAAACCATTCAGACAGAAGTTGAGAAGGCTAAATCCAAAGTTGCTGCCATCTATTTAAAAGGAGATCAACAGGTTGTACAAATCAGGGATCATTGTGCCCATCAGATTTTCAGATTGGATCTCTAACTTGGTGCCTGTACGAAAGAAGACAGGTCAGATTCGCTTATGCACTGATTTTAGAAATCTCAATAAAGTTTCATTGAAAGACAACTATCCTCTACCCAAAATGGACCATATACTTCAACGAGTAGTGGGAGCATCTCGTATGTCACTACTTGATGGCTACTCTGGATATAACCATTTTTCTGTCCATGAAGATGACCGAGACAAGACAGCGTTCACGACTCCATGGGGAACCTTTTATTATGCTAAAATTCCTTTTGGTTTAAATAATGCAAGTGTCACATTTCAGTGTGCAATGGACTTGGCATTTTCAAATGAGAAGGATGTCTTTTTGGTGGTGTACCTAGATGATTTGACAGTGTTTTCAAAATCTGATGAAGAGCACATGTACCATCTTAAAACTATCTTCCAAAAGTGCAAAAAATATGGCTTGTCGCTGAATCTGAGGAAGATGGTGTTCACCATGGAGGAAGGCAAACTACTCGGGCACATTATCTCAAAAGATGGCATTCATATTGACCCAGCACACGTGCAAGCAATTCAGCAAATCGATCTACCTCGGAATAAAAAAGATACAATCTTTGAATGGTAAAATGAATTTTCTACGCTGATTTGTACCTAATCTTGCTGAACACCTAAGAGAGATGACAAACATGCTTAAGAAGGATAGCCAAGTGAAATGGACAAAAGAAGCTGTAAAATCTTTCAATTTGGTCAAACTGGCTCTTTCTTCAGCTCCAGTTCTAGTCACCCCGGACTACACTCAGGATTTCATATTGTTTTCATTTGCTTCGGAGCACACTATGGCAGTGGTGTTATTGTAGAAAAGAGATGATCACGAAAGACCCATTGCATTCTTCAACAGAGCTATAAGAGATGCAGCCTTAAAATACAACATCATTGAGAAGCAAGCCCTTGCACTTGTGAAGGCATTAAAATATTTCCGGGTATATATTCTACATTCTAGTATTTTGGCCTATGTTCCTAACATTGCTGTCAAAGATGTTTTAGTGAAGACTGATCCAGAAGGAAGACGAGGCAAATGGATTGCAGCCTTTGCTAGAATATGATGTGGAAATAAAGCCCACAAAGCTGGTGAAAGGACAGGGATTGGCGAAGTTAATGGCTGAATCAAACTTGCACACCTTGGACATAAATTTGATCGCTGCTATGTCCAATGAGAATGAGGAAGGATCGTCAATTCAGGTATTTGAAATGTTTTCTCTTTCTCCGCGGTATTCAAATATCATATTAGTGCTTAAAAATTTGTCACCACCACCCGACATGACTAGAAACAAAGCGAGAACACTCAAGTTGAAGGTTGCCAAGTTTTGCATTGTAAATTCTACACTGTATTGGAAAGATCCTGGTGGCGTTTTGTTAAATTGCTTGGTGGAAAAGGAAGCAAAGAAGGTCATGGAGGACTGCCACCAAGGAGACTGTGGTGGTCACCTTTTTTGGAAGTCAACAGCAAATAAAATGCTAAGAGCAGAGTACTATTGCCCGACATTGTCAAGCGCTGTCATAAGTGTCAGATTTTCAAAGGAAAGTAGAAGTTACAACCTCTACAACTCAAGCCCATTGAGGTGAGTGCCCCTTTCCAGCAATGGGGATTGGATTTCATTGGTGAAATTCATCTTGCTTCTTCAGGTTAGCGTAGATGGATCCTCACAGCAACAGATTATTTCACGAAATGGATTGAGGAAATTCCCACCAGACAAGCTACAGATGCGGTAATCATTTCATTCCTTAAAAATAACATCTTGTCACTCTTTGGTTGTCCGAATAAGCTAATCACTGATAACGTAGCAGCTTTCAAATAAAAAAGGATGGTAGAGTTTTTTCATAAATATCACATCATTTTGGGTCACTCAACTACCTATCATCCGCAAGGCAATGGATTGGCGAAGTCTTCAAACAAATCATTGGTCAACATCATCAAGAAGCTGCTGGAAATAAATAAGAAGAGCTGGCATAGGAGGTTGGTCAATGCACTGTGGGCAGATCGGGTCAGTCAGAAGAAATCAATAGGTACATCACCTTTCGAGCTTGTTTATGAAGTTGATACAGTATTTCCTACCTCTCTCGCTGCCCCGGTAGTCAAACTTCTTTAGGAGGCCGGCAGTGAAGACGACCCCATGTAGAGAAGGTTGAATCAAATGGTCCACTTGTAGCAGACCAGAGAAGAAGTTTTCAAGAACACATCAAAATTGCAGGAGAAAATCAAGAAAATTTATGATAGAAAGGCAAAGGTGGACAAACTTCAGGTGGATAATGTGGTGCTGAAGTGGAATGCAAGGAATGAGGAGAAGGGAAAGCACGGTAAGTTCGAGAACCTTTGGAAAGGTCCTTTCAAGATTGCAGCATATCAGGGTCAGAATGCCTTGCTTCTGAAGGAAATGAATGGGGAATATTGTCCAGGAGGGTCGATCAATGGTCGGCTGCCCACGCGGTACCATTCTTGAGTTATTAATGCTGCTTCCACTGTCACTGTAAATACCATTTTATTTCAGTTTGTTAGAGTTTGTTAAGATAGTCTTCAAGTCATTTCAATGTCAAATTTAAGTCAGTTTTTTTGGTCATTTCAGTTTCATAAATGATTCAGAGTCCTGTGTTATTTGTCAAAATAATGACTCCATAGCCCAATGGACGAAGGCACTGTCTAGTTCTTCTAGATATCTACTATTCTTAGCACCTCCAAGGAGCTACCATCCCCCATTGGAGCCAATGTTAGAGTTGGTCTGGTTAGTCCTTCGTCAGAGTCAAAACTCTTTATGCATTTCATTTTTAGGTTTCCTGCTCCATTCACCCAACTGCATTCCACTAGGGGCATGCCATAATCTAATGGAAAATGTCATGCTAGTCAATTCCCCTCATGTCTGGCTTCTGCTGGCTCAGGTCTTTTGTCAATGATCACCAAAGTCCATCACAGTCAAGGTCTGGTCCTTTAATGGAAAAAAGTCATTTTCGATCATTAGGTCTAGGGATTAATCAATTTGGTCTTCAAACAAAGCGATGCAGGCTAGAGTGAGGCCCTTACAAAGTTATGATTCAGAGAGTTTCATCGTCATGTGGATAGACTTCGACTGTTCTTCAAAACTCTGTTTTGAAGAAAAGTCAAACAGTGTCAGTGGTGATAAAATTTTCAAAAAAAGTCGTCAGTTGATTTCTTCAGGTGCAGGCATGGTTTCTGTGGCCAAATGTCCTATCGTGCAATCCCTGTGAAGAGTGCTAAAAATTTCATCATTTGAGCTAAAATTTCAAAGGGAAAGTGAAAATCAGTGTGTTTTAAAGTCAGTGAAAAAGTGTCAAAACATAACATTAGAAATTGGGTTTTTGGAGAAGCAAAAATTTAACCCATGACTTCCAAGTCTTTATATACAAGTTTTCACCAAAATCAAAGGCATTGTGAAAATCAAGTTCATAGGAAGACATTGCAAAGTGATTAGGAGTGCATCGTGCGTGTTTGAAGAGAGTTGGAGGTAGTTTCTAGGAGCGCGACGCATATACACAGGGGCGCGGTGCACATAGAGGGTGCGGCGCACAGAGCCAACCCTCAGTTCATTTTTTCAATGGGCGCGGCGCACAAATAGGGTGTGGCGCACTGGGTTTGGCACGCGGCGCACACCCACAAAGGGCCAAAACTGTGCCAAATTTCCTCAAATTTTTTGTGAAGCCCATCAAATTGACAGGTAGGCTCTATGACATGACTTGTTCATCAAAGTTTATAAATGATATGGTGGTTTATGGCTATGTTTAAATGCAACAAAACTCATAAAATCAACCACAAGAAAACACCAAAGGCCATTGTTGCTAGGGTTGCATAATTATGGTATTGAGGCCAAGGTTCCATTTTCACCCACCATTTTTCCCTCACCTACCATTTTCCCTATCCTCCCTTTCTCATTTTTCCTATTATCCCTACCCTAAAACACTACCAAACCCTATTCCCTTTCCCCTCCTCTTACTTGTTAACATAACACCCCAAAACCCTACCCTATCAAATACCCAAACCGCCTACATATCCCTAAAAAACTTCTCCCCATAACCCCTATTCCTATCACATTACTCCCCTCCTAATACTCCCTTTTTCATTGTTCCCCTTGGTGACAGATATCACAAAGCACCCATCTTCACACCATCATCAAAGGGCAGCCTAAGTACAGTACACACAATAGTCATGGCATCACAACATTCATCAAAGTATGAGATGGAGACACAAAGTGACTCATCCTCAGAAGAGCAGGCTCCCAGGAGACATCATAAGAGTGGCAAACATGTTAGGGATGAGCCCACTACCCTCACTGAATTACAAGCATGCCCTCTTGCCATGTCATGTTTCCAGCACCTAGCATGTTTTGAATTTTGTCAAAGGGTGGCT
>APFE031565871.1:125997-187876 GCA_000404065.3 Pinus taeda
ATTTGCAGGAACATAGAGAGGATGAACACCTTCATGCAGCATAAGCCCCCTCAGCAGCAGCTTAACAGTGTTTATCACTTTGCTCTTATCCGGATTTTGGTGGATCATCAGTTGGGATTGCGGGGCATTGCTTGGGAGGACTTCATCTCTCATGACCTCTTCAGCACTTCACAGATACTATCAGAGGTAGAGCATGAGATAGGTGGTCTTTCTCATCAGTATGAGTGCCATGAGACCACGACTATGCCAGTATTCGTGACATATCAGAGAGGCAGTAGGAACTTGTTTGCAGCAGCAAAGCGAGTGTTATGTCCACCCGAGGTGGAAGGGGCCTCATTTCTGGCATCAACTACATAGGTACAGGATAAGGGCAAGTAGCCCATGCATGATGAGGGGTCATCAGGTGAACAAGAGGCTGATTTCATCCTCATTCAGGATGATGATGCTGATGTGGAGAATGCCCGACTTAGGATGACTATTCAGGAACAGAACATGGAGATCCAAGACTTGTCATTCACTGCGGAGAGGGCCAAATGGATCATCAAGTATTTGGAGTAGAGGAACAGGCAGCTTGAGGACCAGCATGAGATCATGGAGCTGCAAAACATCCGTGAGAATCGACAAGTTGCCCAACAAAGGAGGATCGAGCTCACTACCTTGGAGCAAGAGATCAACAATGATCATGACTCTTGGCTAGAGTGGATCAATATCCACCTAGAGAGACTGCTGGAGAAGGCCAACAGAGACAAAACCATACTGAGGAGGATGGTTTATTGTTACAGGGCATCGAACATGAGTGCACATGCCCGGATAAGGAGCTTGAAGGCAAAATTGAGCAAAGCAACAAAAGAGGAAAAAGAGGCAAAAGTGAAATATTGGCTTCGAATCTTGGCTGAAGCTTCTGTAGCCCAACATAGTGCCTCTTAGAGAACCTCCATCCCAAATTTCAAGAAATTTGGGGCAATTTTGGTCACATGGTAATTTTTTGGTCAAAACACAGGTTTTTTCTCCCTGTGCGCCACGCCACGTAGAATTGGGAGCTCCAAATGACAAATGGCTTGCATTTTTGGATTCATCATGAAACATCACAACTACTAGTCTCCAGGAGGTCAAAAACACCCAAACAATGGCCTCTCTACCCCTATTTTGACACATAGGAAGCAGTCTTGGGAGAATGAAGATTTGGAGGGGTAAATGAGCACTAAATTAAAAAAATCCACTTGGGTTGGAAAGTAGACAGGACGGGCTTTCGAACAAGAAAACTTGGGCACATTTTGGACTCCTGCTAGTGCCTCAAAAGAGGCTCCAAAGTGGCACAACGCATATAGAAAGTGGCGCGGCGCATATAGGAAAAAAGGCCCAATTTACCTCTATTTCAAGAAATTTCGATTCGCGACTTCTCCAAAGTGGGCCCGCTCATCTACACTTCACTTTTTTGGCACCTAAGTCAGCATTTAAAGTATTTTCACTCCAGATTGGCTTCTATCCAAGTGGAAAAGGAAGGCAAACAGTCACCCAAGCCATTTGTCATGTTTGTAACGTTGCACCTGTAGCTAATGGTTGGCTTTCCACCTCCATTTTGTAATGATTCGAGTAACTCCCCAACCCTTGTGCATTCTATCTCTTCATGGCACATTATATATATTGTATGCAAACTATTTGCAAAGGGTTGGTTGGCTTGTAACTTCTGGGAGACTGTGGGAAAGAAACTCTATTTCTTCATTGTATATTTTGACAGAGGATTAATGAAAGGCAGCAACTATGTTTCATGAGATTCATGTGGTTGTGAGTCTAGCAAATGTGTCTCTTATGTTTCATATGTATTTCATTATGTTTCATAGTTCATTTCATATTCATTTCCAATGAAATTTTCTAAGTTAGATAAGGTAGAATTCAATTTTATTGCTCTGTCTGTGGGAAAATTTGATGTTCAGTGTTCTTCTTCTGTTGGAAAGGATTGATGTTGTCCATGCCCTTTTCACCCTCCTAAGAAATCTCTCCATTCCATGCTATCTTAAACTAAATTTCTAGGCTTTCCGCCTATCTTGCCTCACGAAGTAATCCGTGTCTTTGTATTTCACCCTCAGCTCATTGTTGTCCGTTAGTCCCATACCATCCCATAAACAGAGTCATTCATAAAAATCACTTCTTGTATCCATATTCACTTACTAGCCTAAGATCAATACTTCATTGTAAGTCATCTCAGACCGTTTCGTTTATCTATTCACTGAGCGTGACTCAGAGAGAGCCCTCTCCTGTTCTGGTAGGGCTAGCTACCAGACTGAGCGTGGTTTGTGGTTACCCTAAATTTTTCCTTCCTTCAGCCTAAGGCGGATTTAGGTGCTAATAGAGTGCACTCATGAAACCTTCATGGAAGCTAAGAAGAGCTTCACTGATGCCTCCACTTCAAGAAGAAAAGATAAAATGAAGCTGGAAATGGACCCATCTATGCTGACAACGTTCCTTGAAACATGCATGAAGTTACTATGCAACAGTAAAGCTATAAAAGGACTACATGAAATCATTAATAGATGCGCTGGGACCACACAAGGAGGACCACCCATAGTCTGGAAGTTTGGAAAGCATAATAGGAGGATGGGAAGAGAAATGAGGTTAAGATCATCACCCAAAGCAATATGGGGGGTTGTTGGAGCCATGTTTCCACACCCTTGAGATGTCTGAGGTGACGATTTAGTCCAACTATGCCTACCTTTGTGCAAGTCACTTCGTGCACTATTCTGACCTGCGATACCTTCGTGATCTACTATAATTGTCCTTCGTGCAACCCTAGCCAGGGGCTAAGGTGATTTCGTGCTGCTACGGTAGTGATCTATGCTATTTCCCCAGGTTACACCACATATCTAACTTATCTCCTTATAGATGTTGGTTAACTTCACGTAAACAGATACTTTAACTCACATTCACATAATCTACATAGTTATATATGTTCACGCATCATATAAACAACATATATGCAATTTATACCTAATATATTCGATGTAGAAAATAAGAAATAAATACACATAATTGATGTAAAACTTCTCTTTATTAATGCTTTAATAGTTACAGACTTGACTCACCCTGTGCACTCAGCTATAGGGGTTAGCATACTCTGTTGTGGACTACTAGGCCTTTGTGCACTCAACTGTAGAGCCTTCTCCTACTCTACAACTGAAAGACTTGACTTTACACTTTAGATATGCATCAACTCTTCATCCTTAGATTACTCCATTTCATTGATTCCTTCTTTTACAACTTAGAGCCTTGCTCTATTTATACAATCCCATGGTCTGCGGACCATGGGTAGATCTCTCTAGCTGACATTACATTACAAAATTAAGGGAAGACAACCCTATGACTCATTTACAAGCTATGTGCTCTACGCCCACAAAATGCAGAGTCTTTACATCAAAGATGAAATTTATGGCCAAAATTTGGGCTCTAAGCAATTAGCAATTAGTCAGTAGCAATTAGCCATTAGCAATTAGCAATTAGCAGGTAGCAATTGCAACGATTTTTTATTAGTTAACCTTTGAATTCACTACATCTATAGTTCTGACACTCTTGAAATAAAAAGACTTTCCTCAAGTTGACAATTAATGTAGGAATTAAGATTTCTTGTAAATAGACATCTTAGTGCACCAACACAATACTACTATGGGATTGTCAAAACTCGGAACTTCCCTATCAAATGTGCAATCACAATTGAACATTGAAAAGATATCATTTTAGCAAAGGATAATGGGGTCAAGTCATTAGAAGACTTAGTGATTAAAATTGGATATGACCCTACTGATGTTAAAGATCCAGAAGATATTATCAAAATGAAAAGTGCAGATATTATAGCATCGAGGAAGCAGCTCAAACTTTCTTCTATAGAGGACCCTCAGACTAAGGAGATAGCAGAAAGTGAGCATAACAAGGAAGAAATTCTTAAACTGATCATTAAGAAGAATGTATACATAAAGACTATGGAGGAATAAATTGAGAAATTGTTTAAGGAAAAAGAGAAATTTACTCAATTAGCGATATCTCCCATCACAACTATTCCTATTGCAGTGTCCATCATAGTAGGGGAATTGACATCAGCCACAATAGAATCTACATCAACAACAAGATATTTTAACAAACTCTTACAAGAGCTGACTCACCAGAAACAAGAAAATGAAAGGCGTCATAAGAAATTTAAGAATCTGGAAGCTCAGAAGATAAAAAATGACACTTTATATGTTGAAGAAATTTAAAAGACCCACAGGTTAAACAAAATAATAGAAGAGTTGTAGAGTGAGTCATTAATGGCTCAAACCTTATCACAATCCAAGGAAATCATTTGGGCAGATATTAGTCAGGCCATAACTGAGGTATGGCCCTCCATTCAGATCATTTTTTAGCAAGAGAAACTTATAAACAAATGTCATATAGATATTGATGAACTTAAGAAACTTCTTAAAGACAAAACAAGTGAATCTACAGACATGATCAAATTTCTTAATTCAAAAAATAGGGTCGACTTGGAGCAAATTGAGATTCTGGACAGAACAGAAACCATTTTGGATATCAAGAAGGTTTTGCAGAAAAAGAACCTTATGAATCAGTTAGAGACTAAGTGCTAAACCTTGAATATTTATGTTCAAAGGTTTCATTTCAAGTTTAATTTACTAAATCAAATAGGACTTCCAGGATTAGTGGCCCCAAATGACAAGTTGATCAAATTGGAGGAATACTGCCAAAAGATCTATACTATAGAAATTGATGAAGCAAGTTTTGTAGGAATAAAGGGTCATATTACAGGAAAAAAATGTTCGAACTTTAGATTTTGATTGACAATTAAGCATGATATTAAACACCTTTTTGTAAATAAGCCACTTTTGAGAAGTACACCAAGGTTGATGAAGTTGACAGGAAATTGGTAAATATTGCTATACCAAGTGAAGACAGATGGGATCACTTGTATGAAGTTATCGATTAACTTTCATCAATAACTGAAAGATAGTTGGGAATCACTTTTTCGAGACCATGTCATCAAAAAATTCCTAAAGAATAGTGCAAACACATAACATTTTTGAAATTCCTATATTTTTGTACTATTTTTGTAATTTTGTTTTGAAAATATCTAGAAGAAATTTTTGTATAAATAACTCCCCCTTCGAGTTATTAATAGTTGAATCCTTGGATGAGCTTTGAGAACAAAATTGTAATTGAGCTAGAGATTTTCTTCAAGTTAATGAAAGGGTTATGAATTTGCCTTCTATAGTTTGTCTCCAAGTAAGTTTTTCTTATGTGCTTATTTCATTGTGTCTTTCTTCATATATTTAAGTCTTTATGCAGAGATCTGGGCAAGATCATACTGAGTATCAATTAATCTTAAATCCCCTGTGAAGTTATAAATAATAACTAGGGACTAGTTTATATGACTATATTTTATTATAAACTCCTCTATATCAATTAATTTTCACACCCATCTGCATTCATTTAAATATATTTTGTTCTACATGAAACGTCCTTTTCCTGAATTCTTTTCTTATAATCAATAAAATATTCTATCAGAATATTTAGAAATTTATATTTCATAAAGATTCTACTATTCACTCATTTTAAATCAATTAACTATAGCTAGACAAATAGCACCCCTTTCATCCAACTTAGTAAGTATAAAGGCTTAAGCACCTATTTTCAAATTATTCATAACATTAGTTATCCAAAAATTTTAAAAACATACAAAATATATTAGATGCTCTGGAATGACTAACTGAGCTAGAGTAATCTCAGAGGAAAACATCTGACTGGCATTGTTGTCGAGGAGTGAAAATTGATCTATTTTCCCCATGACAATGATTAAGACTTTTTCTTTACAGTGAATAAAGAAATTGTAGGTTAAAATCATTCACCTGGCTACTCCACTAGACCAATCTGGCTCCTTCAAAACATATCAGATCTCACTCTGACTCTCAAATTGTATCTCCTTCATCTGATCCAGAGAGAATGGTGAGAGAGGCCTCATTTAGAAGGAGACTTGAAGCTTCTGCTTCTTATTTTGTACCATTACGGCCTGAAAATATTTCAGCTTCTGATCCCTTTAGCTCCATTCCATACCATTTAGATTTGGATGATATAACACCTAGGGTTTTAGAACTTTTATCTAAAGGAGTTGATCTACAGTCAGCTCTCTTAGTACAATCTTTGGAATCATACAAGCTCCCTGAAATATTTTCAGATTCACCCAAGTCAAAGGAAGAACTAGATGTACATTTAGCGGAGCTAAAACCAACTAATTTTATCCCCCCCACTCATTATACATTTCCATCTACTTCTGCCCAACCTAAATAAATATTCTTTGTATATTCAAACCCTTTGTTTGAAAATAAAGAACAGGTTGAAACAGAGATTCATAAGTTACTTATTAAAATGCCTTTGAAAACTTTTAGGGATCTTCCACTTTCAAATTCTCCTCCTCCTACTTTTACACCTCCATCTTCACCCACAGCTTCACCATATTCATATGCATCCTCCACTACATCATCTCCTACCTTTTCTATTGAATCACCTTCACATTCATCTTCAAATATGGCCTTTCAACCTATTATTCAAGCTAGATATGCTGCCCTGCATCTTCCCAACTAGCTCAACAATTCTCTTGATGGGTATTTGAAACACTTACCCAGGTTTAATGGGAAAAATAGTTTGTCTGCAAAATATCATCTAGTTGCCTTTTTATATTTTGTAGATAATATGAACATATAGCATGAGGATGTATATATGCAATTATTTGTTTAGTATTTAGAGGGAAACATTAGGATTTGGTTTAGACAACTAAGAGTTGATTCAATTCAATCATGGAATGAATTAACACCATATTCAAGAATTAATTAGGTGTTAAAAAGGATCTAGTTTACTCTCTCATAGAGTTTGAAGAGCTTAAAAGGAACCATGGAGAACCAGTGGCATACTTCATTAAACGATCCAAGAAACGTTACCATAAGATGCCTCCTAATTGTAAACCTCTAGTTACAACAACAAAATTTAGGTTTTTCAAAGCCTTTAATGATGGCTTTGCAATCATGTTTAGGGAAAGGACATCCCCTACCTTACACTACATGAAAAATAACGCTATAGAAGTTGAGGCTAATAGATCAACTTCATATAAACTCAAAGCCAAGGTTGAAAAGGATGAAAGAAAAATGAACTCTAAGGAAGAAGGGTCTTCCTCAAAAGACAAAAATGATGATCAAAAGATATATGAAATAACATCATTACTTAGAAACCTTTCTAATAGGATTTCTAATATTGAAACACAGCCTAGAACGATAAAAAAAATGTTGGTAGGCCACAAACTCAGTTTAGAAGAGTCCCTCAAACTCAAATTTTACAGAGACCGAACATTGATCAACATATCCAAACCCCTTTGATGATTGATGACCAACATTGGACCTTTAATTTATGAATATATAAATAATATAGATGATTCATCTGTACAAAATTCTATTATTTCTCACTCTTTAAATCAATCTTCTCAAGATCAAGAAGACCATCAAATTTCTAAATATCAAGCCTTTTCTGAATTCCTAATTGGATAATTGAATAGGAGATATGAGCTAAGACCTAGGTCAGGGCCTGTTAGACCTCCAAAAAGTCATACTATAATTGAACCTCAGATCAAATCTACTGAAACCTAGACCACAATCATTCAACCATTGAACCAGACAACTGAAACAAGCCAAATTGATAAAATTGTTTCGACAACTTTTAATGTTGAAAGAGAACTAGAAAGAGTTAAAATACCAATTCCCCTAGCTAAAATATCAAATAACCCAAGGTATAGGAACCAAGTTTCTAAATGGATTCAGTCATCCAGTGTGGATGTTGAAGGGGATGTGGTAAGCCTGTAGGATGAAAAGCCCTTAGTAATTTTTGGTCCTAGCTCTGACATGATAGATGAAAATGTACCACCTTTTTATGTGACTCTAAAAATTCATGATTTCGTATTATATAAATATATGTTATATTCTTGGGCTTCCTATAATTTGATGCCTAAAGTAATGATGGATCAACTGCAATTAGAAGTCACTATAACTTACCATGATCTTTACATTTTTTACTCCAAGAAAGTACCTTGTCCTGGACTTATTAAAGATTTGGTGGTTACCTTAGCTCAGAACCCTGTCAAAAGTGTGGTTTTATACATTGTAGTCACTGACATCCCTCCCAAATTTGGCATGTTGTTATCAAGATCTTGTTGTGCTAAATTAGGAGGAAGCCTACAAATGGATATGCCTTATTCCACTATTCCAGTATATGGGGGTGAGCATCTTAGGCTATACAAAGAAGTTAGATTTATGAATACTTTTTGTAAATATGATCAACCTAGGAATCATCCTATTTATGCCATTGACCAAGACTTTTGGTGTTCTGAATTATTAGTTAATAATTCACAAAATACTCAACTTACTATTGAAAAAATTGTTGATCAACCTAAAACCATTGAAACTGATATTTGAAAATTGTACTTTGATGGTTCTTGCTCAAAGGAAGGAGTAGGAGATGGAATTGTATTAATTTCACCGAATAAAGAAAATAGTACCCAATCATACAAACTTGAGTTCGATTAACTAATAATGTAGCATAGTATGATTCTTTTGTGATAGGATTGGAGTTAGCGAAAAGTCTTAAGGTGTAGAATTTAAATGTATATAGTGATTGTGAACTTATTGTCAAACAAGTTAGGAATTAGTGTCAAACTAAGAATCCTAGGTTAAGATCTTATAGGAATGAGATTTTGGATTCAATTGAAATTTTATTTTTAGCATTCCATATTACTTCTATTCCTGGAGATCAAAACATGCATGCAGATTCATTTGCTATCTCTGCAAGTTCCCTTAAAGTTCCTGATAAAATGCTTGTCCAGTATCAAATTCAAGTCAAGTATAGACCATCTATTCATGACAATCTTAAGCACTAGAAAATATTTGATGATGATGAGCAACTAAAATCCTTTTTGCAAGTCATTGATGAATTCTGAAACTTGCAAGTTGAGGAATACCAACATGATAATCTTGCAGTTGACAACGAAAATCAAACACCACAATTTGACTCTAAAATTCATGATCATAGCATTATTCAATTATCTAACAATTTTATTCCAAAATGGTTAATCCCTCTTCAGAAGCTCTTTGATCATAATGATGTCCCCAAGAATCCACTATTTGATTAACATGTGGAAAATATTGAAATTTATAACATTGGAAGTAATGAACAAATTAGAAATATTAAATTTTTGCATCCCTGTCAATGGAAGCCAAAGACAAATATTTAGCCCTCCTTAAAGCCTACAAATATTTTTTGCATGGTATTCTAATGAATTAAAAATATATGATACATCTCTTATTGAATATAAAATTCCATTAAAACTAGAGGCAAAACCTTTTAAACAAAAATTGAGGACAATTAATCCCATCCTTCTTCCTGTTATTGAAAAAGAACTTAAGAAGCTGTTGGATTCTAAAATAATACTTCGATTGAGATATCCTGATTTGGTAGCCAATCCAGTTCCAGTGAGGAAAAAGAATGGTGAAATTAGATTATGTGTGCATTTTAGGAATTTGAATAAATCTTCCCTGAAAGATAATTATCCATTACCTAAGATGGATCAATTACTTCAGAAATTTTGAGGAGCCCATAGAATTTCCATGTTAGATGGTTTTTTTGGATATAGTTAGATTATGGTTAGTCCAAAGGATAGAGAAAAACCTCCATTCACAACTCCTTAGGGCACATTCATGTATGCACAAATTCCTTTTGGTTTAACGAACATTGGAGCTACATTTAAACATGTTATGGACCTAGAATTTGTAGGTAAGACCAAAAAAATTGTCATTATTTATTTAGATGATTTAACTATTTTTTCCAATTCTGATGAAAAGAATTTAAAGCATTTGAGAAAGGTTTTTGACGGGTGAAAAAAATTTGGGATTTCTCTTAATCCCAAGAAGTCTTTGTTTGCACTCCAAGAAGGAAAACTTCTCAACCACATCATTTCTAAAGAAGGAGTAGTCATTGATCCTAAAAGAGTCTCAGCAATGTAGGCACTCATATTACCAAGGAACAAGAAGGGAGTTCAAGCTTTCCTTGGGAAAAATAATTTTTTAAGAAGGTTTATCCCTAATTATGCTAAAATAGTTAAGGACATGACTGATATGCTAAAAAAGAACCATGAAGTTAAATGGACTATTCATGCTAGGTATGCATTTGATCAGATTAAAAAATCCATTGCAGAAGCCCCCATCTTAGCCAGTGCAGATTACTCTGAACCTTTCAATGTCTTTTCTTTTTTTCTGAAACTACCTTAGTTGTTGTTCTTTTGAAAAAGAATAAATATGGAGATGACCAACCCATTTCCTCTTTTAGCAAATTAATGAGAGATGATGAACTAAAGTATGACATCATTGAAAAACATGCATATTATTTAGTTCAATCTCTAAAAGCCTTTAAAGTCTATCTCCTCCACTCTTCTATTATTTCCTATGTACCCAATAGTATTTTCAAAACTGTTTTAACTCAACCTAATATCAATGGAAGGAGACGGAGGTGGATAACTAAGATTTTAGAGAATGAGCTCATCATCAAGACTACCAAGTTGGTAAAAGGTCAAGGGCTGGCTAAGCTCCTTACTAAATCCAATTGCAAAATGTTAGGAATCAATTCTATTTTTGAAAACCCAGCTAAGAAGAATCCACAAGAACCTTTTGCAACCCCCACAGAGGAGAATCAACAAGAACATTTTGAGAGCCCAAATGAGAAGAATCCACAAGAACCTTCTGAAATCCCAAATAAGAGAATCCACAAGAACCTTCTACATTGGATCAGTCAATTCTGATTCACATTGATGAAACCTTTTTCTTATTAGATTGGTACTTTGATATTGTGATTTTTCTTACACAAATTGAATGTCCACCTGAATTCAACAAAAGTCAATGTAAAACACTGAAGTTGAAGGTTGTAATGTACTTTATTGTAAATGAAAATCTATATTGGAAGGATCCTCTTAACATCCTTTTACTTTTCTTAACATAAAATGAGATAGAAGGGATCATTGATCAATTTCATGCAGGAATTTGTGCATGGAACTGTGCTTGAAAGGCTACATCATACAAGATCTTAAGGGCGGGGTTTTATTGGCCTACTCTATTTTCACAAGTGCAAGAAAAGGTTAGGAGCTATACACAGTGTCAAATGTTTGCTGGAAAGTAGAGATTAGCATCCCTTCCATTGGTTCCAGTCTTAGTCCAAGCACCATTCCTTCAATGGGGATTGGATTTCATTGGTGAAATTCATCCTCCATCAAGTAGTCAGCACAAATGGATATTGACTGCTATAGAGTACTTTACCAAATGGGTAGAAGCCATTCCAGTCAAACATGCAACTAGCATTGTTGTTATAAAGTTTATTGAAGAATACATATTGTCTAGATTTGGATTCCCTAAGAAAATAGTGATAGACAATGCAACATCATTAAGTATTACTAAGATGATTGAGTTCTGTCAGAAATATCAGTTCTTGTTGCATCATTCTACTTCATCTATCCATAGGGAAATGGACTAATAGAGTCCTCCAATAAAAGTTTGGTTAATGTTATAAAGAAAACATTGGAGGATTGTAAAAGGAGTTGGGACAGTAATCTCATTTATGCACATTGGGCCAAAATAATTTCACCCAAAAGATCAATGGATAAATCCCATTTTCATCTCATTTATGGTATAGAAGGTATATTTCCCACACATTTATCTTTTCCTGTCATGAAGCTTTTGTAATATTCAAATGAAGAGCCTGGTGACTTCTCCTGAATAATAAATCGGATCATAGAATTAAATGAGGATAGAGATGAAGTTCATTACAAGCTTAAGAAATATCAGGGTAAAATGAAAAGCTTGTTTGATAGGAAAGCTAGGGAAAGATATTTTAGGGAAGGTGATTTGGTCCTAAGATGGGATGTTAGAAGAGAAGACAAATGGAAACATGGCAAGTTTGACAACGTCTGTTTGGGACCTCTTAGCATTGTTGAGGTTAACGATAATAACAATTTCATTCTATATAATTTGGAGGAAAAGTATTCCTCATTTCCTGTCAATGGGAAATAATTGAAGCACTACATTCAGTATTGAGAGGTTTCCATTCATTCATCATTGTATAATATTAGAGAGTTTATTTTACATGCAGTGTGTATTTGTTTCAACAAAGACCCCATTATCCCGAGGAGAAGGCACATGGATTTGGAAGTTCTCTACAATTTGCAAGAGGATGCAGTCCCCAGTTGGAGTTGATGTTGTAACATGCTTTATATTTTATAAGTTAGTTTCTCTTTATAAAATAAGGTATGAAAAAATAGAGAAAAAAATGGAAGTATGAAAAAATAGAAAATAAAAAAAGAGATGAAATAAAACCCCATCAAAAGAAAATCAAAATTTGTGTAAGTGTTCCCATTTAAATGCCACTTCATAGAAATAAATTTCAATAATAAATAAAGGCTTGTGTGCAGCTTGTTTATATGCCACAACCTTTTCTTATGATTTGGATCAAACTATTTAATCTTGATCAAATCATTTAAATTTATGTTTTAGATTAGTGAATAAGTTCACCAAACTGTTTAAACTTGGTTGAACATTACAAGATAGGATAGAATAGGATAAATTAATGGCCTAATATGCTCAAAATTTGGCCAAAGTTGTATTATATTAGGATTAATTAGTGAATTAGGAAAATAATGGTTGCTAGTGTAAATGCCAAAATTAGATTAGTTTTTAATTAGCATTTAATTACCTTTTAAACGATGATTAACTTGTTGTAAATAAACATTTATATGTTTTATAAGTCAAATTCATATATGAAAAAGGTGATTTGTCGTCAAGCACTAAAAGGTGAGCAATAATGAATGGTGATCATCTTGCCCACCCAAATCAATGGCGGGGAAGCCCTTTCGTACACCCTCCCCATGTGTTGATGGTGATGGACCTACCAACATTAGGGGATCTCCCTGGTATGAAGTCCCAAATAGACATCACACTATTTGGAATAGAAGTCCCATCTGGTATGATGGCCTAGTTTCCATTATCTTAAAGATATGCCTTAGCTCTTGATTATGATCATGTGAGAGTGGTCTACTTGGTCTTCGAGTAGCGAGGTTTGCATGCCTAGTGATTGATAGTGTTACTTGTGTTAAGGTTCTTTCACCACAGAGACAGAGGGTGGGAGTGAGTCCCAAGTTGGATGGGAGGAAGACCAACTCTATTAGGAACACACAACACAATAGCACGTGCACAGCTTCTGGAAGAGAAATCCACAAGGATGCAGTAGTCACAACACACAATTGAAGATAGCATGTACAACACTCAATAGAAAATCCATGCGAGTGAAAGGGCCATTATAGGAATTTATTTGAAATGTTTTGTCTAATGTCTAGGAGGTAACCAACATGGGCACGACAACATTAACAACTTATATAACACATTTCCATTAATATATATGTATTAGAACAATTGAATGAATCCAAGTGTTAAAAATAGGTGAAAGCAACATGTATTACAAGTGTTTAACACAAATCTTACAAATAGTTACAACATATGTGTGAAAAGTTGATGGCCTATTAGCAGGCTTCTGAATTAAGTGAAATTTCCAAGACACATCGATACACCATACATCACTAACCCCGTGGACGAGACATTGGAGCCACTGCTTACTCCTCAAAGAAAATATTACATACTCTCAAGGTTATGTGGGACGAGCCAAGGTGAAAATGTCCATCGCATGTACAAATGAGAGGGTATTTATAACAAAGGGTGAAACTAGCCCTTGTGACTGTTCAAATTGCCTCATGACCGTTTGACTTCCATGACTTTTCAGATTTCATGACTCTTCAAATTACAAGTGGGTATCTTGGACTTCCACATTACACTACATTAATCAACAATATGGCCCACAGTAGTGATTCGGATGACATGGCTCATGACCAGACTTTACATGACAGTGTTGGTACATTCGTGCTACTACTGGGTGATGGATGTCCTCATGGTGTGTCACAGCTTCACCTCCACATGGAAAAGTGCATAGAGTCTTCAATGGTTATTGGGTTTGCTTGATGTTGCATTCGCATGTTACTCCTTGATTTTAGGCTGGCATTCCTGATAGGTTCATCCATTCATGAAAAGTGTATGTTCGTCCATCTATCCATCCATGAACACATCTTCGCATGTTCATCCATTTGTCCATTCATGAACACATCTTTTCATGATCATTCATTTATGAACACATCTCTTTGCATGCATCATTTTTTTGTGCATTCGTGAACATGTCCTTTTGCATGTACTCCCCTTGTTTATCCCATCTATCATCATGCCATGTTTATTTGTGTACCTCTATCTGTAGTCACTCATGAAGAGACAACATCAAATCCATAAACCTCCTAGTATACCATGATGCATAATCATCTTAGATGTAGGTGACTAGGAGAGAAGACAAGGTTACAAAACTGCACGAGGAAAGTTTCGAGCTGGGATGCAGGCTCTGAGCAATGTTGGTGAAAACTATGGAAAAGTCACTGGGAGACAGTGACAAGAAATCTCGATCAGCACTAACTGTCCGCAGGATCTTGCTCAGCTTTCGCATAATTTTTGGGAGGAGTAGTATGGGCTGCAGGAAGAATAGGGAGGAAAAATATGTGCAATTTCTAAAGGGAGTGGGCAGCGGGAGCTTGGCAGCAAAAACTGCACAGTTCTTGGAGGGAGATGGTAGTGGGATGCGGTAGATTGGTAGAAAAACTGCACAATATATACAAGGAGCTTGCAACAGGTTGTTGGGAGCTGCTAGTGGGAAAACGTGTGTTGATGTTGGGAGGCTGACTTGCTGACCACCTCTATGTAGTTTATGAGATGAGAAAACTGCTAGGAATTAGAGGGCTTTCTCATGAAATCTGTGTAGTTTTCCAGGTGAGTAACCGACCATCTGACTAGTGGGCTGGCTGGGAAAACTGCATAATTTTCTACGGGAGACAAGGATGGGTAATGGGTGTCTATATAGAATGTTTGTGCAATTTTCTCAGTCAGTGAAGTGGGAATGATCAGCAGCCTATGTGCAATTTTTGAGGGGAGTCAGCCCTGGGGGACTACCTGGTCAAACTCTTTGGTTGACCAACAAGAGGGTTGATTTATCAGGTAGCAGGTAGTGTAGCTTGAAATGGCTTGTTGGGTGCTTCTGTGCTTTTTTGGGTGAGAATTGGTCAATTCGATGGTTGGGTGAAGTTCTGGCTATTAAAGGGTGATCTGGTCATCAAAACTTCAATAAAAACAACTAAGTGTGTGAGCGATTGAAATGGTGCATACGTGATCTTACAAATACACACTCACATGACTTGACAATGGGACAACTCAAACCATCCAAACACACATGCTCAACATGACTGACTGATGATGCGAGTCAACAAGCATGATGCTTGTGATAGATCGTTGAACGATTGTGACCACGCTTGAATGCCAATGCATACAACTTTGTGTGTGAGTGTGACAAATGTTTCCATAGTGAACACAACATGTACACATGAAGCAAAGACCTTGTGCACAACCAGAGCATGGTCACAATCATGACATAGAAATCAACATGTAGAAGATGACAGTTGGTCGAACAAGTGAAAGAGAATAACTACATGTGGAAGGAACACATAAAATGACTTTGCATTTGCGCACATGCATTTTATTGAGGACAGGATGATATGATAATGACAAGCAGTCCTACAAACTCAACTAAGAGGTGTACTTCAGAATAGGTTTTGTACTTACCATACTTACCCTCAAGATGATCATGCATCTGATGGAGTTTGCATGCAGTGTTGATATTTTCCATTACTCGATTCCTTGATCCTTCTCCTCAACTCCTTAGAAGTGATTTCAACATGTCACCTTTTCCTATAGTCACTGAGAGGTAGATATGTGAAATTTCAGCAGACAGTGGTTGCCGCTGGAACGAGGCCCTGGGAGGCTCGTTTGAGCAATTTCTACATGCAAGGCTGACAAGACAACTTGGAAACCACTACGTAGTTTTTAGGCCCAAAGCACTGCTATGGGACAAGCGTCCTGGGAGGACACCTTTGTGTAATTTCTGAGTGCAGTGCGACTAGACTGCTCTGTTCATTTCTAGAGAGTAGTGATGGCTATGGCCTATGCAGGCTATGAGGTTTCAATAGGCAAGGGACGTTGGTCTCTCTACACACTGTAGGGTTTCAATAGGAAGGGGAGGAAGCTTGATGGTTTTAAAAACAAAGTGCATAGTTCTGGGAAGTTGGATGAGGCTAGGTTTCTTGGGAAAATGGCTAAGTGTGAGATCAGTGAAACATATGAAAACATTAACAGGAATCGACTGTGATTACACACGGACACGTAGACCATCCAAAATACATAATACATACTTCGCTTAATGCAACAACCTTCTTGACATGATTGCATGAGGTGAGTGTGAAACATGTCTATGTGATGACAACCACTCATATGCACACAATTCCCTTGAAGAAAGACAACATTCCCTTTGCATGACAGATAACAACCATTATGCCCGAAAATGACATATGCTACAAAAATATGAGAATGTAGACAACTCTTTAAGATCAAGGAGGGGAGATTGAAATCATCAGCTTACCAACAAACTACCAAGGATGATCGATCACATGATCTAAAGTAGGCTTTGAAATTTGCATGCGAGCCAAAATTTTGGAGGGTTGTTGTAGCTAGTACAACACTTGGCGACACAATGGTAGAACTAGCTTCTCTATTTTGGTTCATTAACAATACATGGCCTTGGTCTTTCGAGGAGTATTGAATCGCTATGTGGGTTACTTCGGATTCCCCACTTACCCCATGGATTGACCTGGTTCACCTTTTTACAACTCAATCAAACACAACAAAAGTTTCAGCTTGATCATAGTGTTTTGAAATTGGGAAGCGTAGTTTGGCTCGTAATTTGAAAATATTTCAGAGTGTAAGTTTCTATCTCAGGTGTTTCTCCACTACCAGTAGGCCTAGATAGTACCCTGGTGGAGTCACGCACGAACACACGCATTGCTCCACTTCCACTGAGCCTAGTCAATACCCCGGTGGAGTTTCATACTTCACATCTCTACGCAGGAAGACTTTCTCTTCTTTCACCTTTTGTATTTTTCTCAAGAGGACTATGCATAGGCGCTTATTTATTTTTTGGGCGAAAGAGGGATCCCAAATTATTGGGAGTAGAAGAGGTTGTTCCTTTAGAGAAGCATGTAAGACCTTTGAAATACATCAAATGGACCACACTGCGGCATAAACCAGCTAGGGCATCACTATGAGGACAAATACATCAAATGGACCACACTGCGGCATGGACGAGACCAAGATGTGCCAAAGTTCACAAACATTTTTCATACCCTTCGCACACAGTTGGGTACCAAAGATTCTGAGCTGCATCTGGTACTCAAATACTACGACTGCCTACACAGATACATCCAAGAAGAGATGGAGTTCTTGAACATCTCCTCACTCAGCACAGCATACCGATACACTGTCAAAATTAATCAAAAGTTCAAACAGAATAAGCGAAACTTTGGATCTGCAAATCCGAAGCCTAAAGGATAAAGCCAAGGTGGGGTGACCCAAGACAACCCATCAAAGCTGCAAGAAAAGAACAACACCATGAATATGAAGAAGGACACCGGGAAGTGGTGTGAGTTCCATAAGAGTCCCACTCATAACACAAGTGAGTGTCGGACCAAGCAGTCGTTGGTGGCCAAGTTGAAGGCTTCTGAATGAGATGCATGTTCCGACCCTGAGCCAGAACCAGACAAGGGGAATGGCAAAGGGAAGCAAATCATTGATGCATATCCCAACACCACTGTTGCCACCGCCAAGATCCATAAAAATGAGCCTGAAGATCCAGAGGAGGGGAAACATATTTTCTAGTCACAAATGTGGGTGAAGGGTTCGCCGCTGCAATTCATTGTCGATAGTGCTAGCTAAAAGAACCTCATTTCGGCAGGGGTTGTGAAGAGGTTGGGCTTACTGACCATAACACATCCACAACAGTATAGTATCGAGTGGCTTCATGAAGGACGAGATCTCAAAGTTTGCCAGCAATGTCGCCTTCCTTGCAGTATCAAGCCTTTCACCAATGAGCTATTGTGTGATGTTACACCTCTGGATGTTTGCGATGTAATATTAAGCCAACCATACTTGTGGAGGCGACATGCTGTGTATGAGTCAAGGCCTTGTGCTGTCATTATTTCTTTGGATAATTCATTATATAGGATACCAGAGGTAGCCCCACCTACTGCCACCTCTTTGATCACTGCCAAGAAAGGTAGCAAGCTAATCTCCCAGACTAGGAAATTCATTTTCTGTCTGGTTCACTCTCAAAGTAAGGGGAAGATCGTTGCTACATCCATGACCCCCGCAAAGGGTTCCTCCATGTAGCAGTAGTTGTAAAAGGATACGGTCATGATAGAAAACAGGAACAACTTCTCCTCACCTACAGGGGTACCACACAAGCTTCAGGGGGGCAACAAAGTTTGGTTGCATCTGCAGAAAGAATGCCTTACAAGAGCCCATCAGAAGCTCTGACCACTCCGACATGGTCCTTACACCAGTACCAAGGCTAAAGGAAACAATGCTTTGAAGCATAGCATTCCTCCATTCATTCGCTTGCACCGAGTGTTCAATGTGGACCGTCGTCAACCATGCTTCCCACCATTTCTGGACACATCATAGATTGCAGAACAACTCACCAGAGACCCAGCTCAGTAGAAGATTCCTCATCACAGGGAGGAACTCAATGCAATGGGGACCATTTCTTCCTAAGGAGGGAGGAATGATCCAGGTGGATGTTGGTGGCCACCCACCTATCCCATTTGGACCCCCACAACTATCTCTTTCAGTCTTTTTAGTTTCCTAAATTATAGCACAGTTTACTATTTTTAGTAGTTTTTCCGGTCCTGAACTTCTAGAGTCGTTTTGAGGCCCTAAACAATGTTTTTTTGGAAATCTTGGGGTAACATGGGTCCATGGACCGATGTTTCCCTTCCCAAAGTGATAGTTCTCGGATAGATCCTTCTAACGAGCTATTTTACGCGTCAAACGGAGATCGTATGCCAAAGTTACGACCCCGGGAAGTTGATGTACCGATTTACCCATACGGGGCCCACAGCTTGGTGTTTCATCTTCTAGGGTTAGGTTTTGGAATGTTAAGGGTTTTACATTGTTTCTCAATAATAAATAGGCCTTCAAGCCTCATTGTAACACAGTTCAGAGGTATGTAGCCATCAGAAGTATTATTTCCGCTGCATATCTGTGTTTATGGTTATCTCTATAATTTGTTGCATTCCTATTTAAGTCCGGATCACCCCCAACACAAACATTATGACTCGACCTCGAGTCACTTTGTCAGCCCAGTGATCTTTGTACAGAGTCCCTCCAACTGTTCTCGAACAGCATGGAGGTCAGTAGTGGACTAAGTTTCTTCTTGTTGGATCTGTTGCATGCACTGTTCTGAGACCTCTGTGTTTGGGGTGCTTCTCTACCTCAATGTGTGCATTCCTTATATGTGTGTGGGCTTGCCTTCGATGTTTATTATGATGGTGAAGGCCTTGTTGATCCAAGGATGGATGCGTGCTTTTAGAACTTCCTCCTTATGTCGTGCCTCGTCCACCTGCTCCATCAGTGCCTTAGCCTACTGCATCCTCACAAGCTGTTGGGTGAGGACCACTATCTTCGCAGTTAATTGGAGACTGTCATATTGCTGTTGGAGTTCTCACACCTCTGTCTCTATGCACTGGATGTTGGGTTCCTCCT
The DNA here is from genome assembly GCA_000404065.3 of Pinus taeda. Classification (NCBI taxonomy): domain Eukaryota; kingdom Viridiplantae; phylum Streptophyta; class Pinopsida; order Pinales; family Pinaceae; genus Pinus; species Pinus taeda. The sequence continues at coordinate 145,845 of APFE031565871.1, forward strand.
ATAGAATTGTGAGGACCTCAAGTGCTTCTTCCAACATGTTGGTGCAGTCTCACATTGCACCTACAATTTCCTCCAATCCTGCTGTGATAGCGCTAGCGTGCTGTTCTCTGACTTCCGGGGGAGTGGATGATTGTGCCTTTAACCGCAGCTCAGCAATCTAAAGATTCAGCTCCATTTGAACCTTTATCATTTCTTCCCTGGCCTTGTGGACTCCTGTTGCTAACTTGTGGATTTGCACCTCCACTGGTAGATCTGCTGGGATGGCCAACTCCAAGATGCTTCGATAAGCGACGTCTACCACCTACACCATATGTTGATTTTGCGACACCAATTCATCACGCTACAAGCTGATTTGTTCCATATTCATATTTTGCTTGCTGAGGACTTGGAACACATGGCTCTCCCTAGCACGCAGCTCTGCCATTATCCCATCCGGTAATAGATATAAATTCTCACATGGAATGGCAGTTAGATTAATGTAGAGACCTTTGATTGTGCTAACCGAAAACCTATCGGTCTCATTTGATTTCACTATAGCCCCTTTCGGCAACACTATTGTGTTCGCCATCTGTGCACACAACATCTACTCTGCTATTGAGGATCCTACTGCGAGGTTGGTTGAAAGAGTACCAATCTAAGGGGGGCACACTTGTAACTCCTACAATTGAGCTATGAGGGCCCCCAACACAGTCTAGTGCTCCGGCATAAAATCTTGAAGAGCCTCATTGGTGACATTGTGCATCATCTTGTTGATGTCATGCAAATCACCCTCAATTAGGGTGATTGGGTCAATGGACAATTTCAAGGCCTTGACCTTATTGCTTGATCTGCTCACTTTGTTGGGCGTTTGTGCCTCAACTGTGTGGACACGGTCCGCGGGTCCGCACCTCCTTCTTTTGTTTCTGATTCCTCTGCTGCCTGCCCTTATGAAGGAATTGTTTGACCCTAGGCCACCTTCATGACTAATTCCTATGTTGCTACTGCTGCTTCTACCGTTTCCTGCTCGGTTACCTTCTGTGTCGCTTCTTGCATTGCCCGCACCTCGGATACTGTTGTTTCCTTCCACCTTTTCTCGGCCGACTGTATGATGTGCAGCTTGGCATCATCTTTATTCTTCTATGTTGCCACCCTCTTGCATTCTGCAAGATCTGGGGCGTGATATTCCAGAGGCCATGCCTCCAAGATAGTGAAGATGGCATCATTAGTGTCTACAAAGGGTAGCTTTGTCCACTACTTCATCGGATCCTTGCGTGCCTTGACATAGATGTTGTGCATGTCTACCTTAAATTCAAAAAAACTCTGTAGACTGTTGTACACCGTGAGCGACAAGCGCAGCTTCCAGTTGATCCACATTCGGATGTTCATCTCCATGAGCACCCAGAAGATCTTGTGGTCATGTATCCTGGTAGCATCCTTCGTGGCCCAGAGCGAAGCGTACTTCATGGCCTCCGGTAATTCTTTGTCAATTATGGGGAATTTCCTTTTCCACACCACACAACCACTGCCGCGGCTCTAATGTTGTTACCACCCCTGCGGTGTTCTACTTCATGAGATTTCTGGTCTCAAGGTGAGGGAACTTCTTGCAGTAAGCGAGGTCCCAATCTTCAAATTTCATTGTCGGCACATGGCCTAGTTGCATTCCTTCAAACATAATGCCATCTGGGAGGAGCAAGGTCTAGAGGGAACTCTTGGTCTCATCTAGATCCTTGGGCACTTTGGCCTTCCCCTTTCGTAGGGAGACATAGGCAGGAAACTTTGTTGCAGAGTGCATAGGTTGAATATCCACCTCCATGCATTCATCTTCTTCCTCTGTGATGACAAGGGCCTGGAAATCTTCTTCTTATTCATCTATCTCAATCGTGACAACTTTCCCCTTCTCTTCCATCGACAGTTTGTTGCGTAGAGGGTTCCATGGGGACACGCGTATGGGAGCCACTACTTGTTTATCCTTCTTGGGTCTTGGCATATGCAGTGATTTGGTGATCTCTGCCACAACCCCAACACCTTCTGGAACATCCTCCATGGTTAGGGCCTGTGCAGCCTCACTGGTGGTTACCTCTTCTATTCCTAGACCATCCTTAGTTGTTGTCATTGTAGTTGTGCTGCAATCTGTCACTCACAAATTCAGGGGCTCAATCAATGCTCAACTTACAATACTCAGGGCTTTTCTCAATCGCTTAATTTGCAAATGACCGTGTTGTTTTCTGGGCAACCCTTTGTGTTTTATAGCACCTTTTTAATTTGAATTCGATCACTCCCCCCAAATCTAGTTCATTAATGCTCCCTTGGTGGCATATTTTCCCAAATCTCACCCATAAATCATGTCTTAAATGCACGCCGCCTGCTCCATTTGGCCTCAAGTTGAGCATCCCATTGTGAATAGTGACTTCAATGGTCACTTTCTGGCCAACTCGCAAGGCAGTGCAACACCTTGTGTGCGATCATGAACCTTGTGGCTCTCTTCTTCTGTGCGAATCTCCATTATCATGCATCTTCTAGGCAGAATATGTTATAGTCCCATGCTTCCTTCCAACCACCTGGAATGCTAAGATTATCCTTCCCTTGGCTAGTCAGGTGGTTGCACCACCCATGTAGAGTTCCATCCTATCCTCCGTCATGGTTCCTGGAGAATCCCCACCTTGTATTGCTATGGCTGGCATCATGAATTTCACCATTTGCAATGTGCTACCCTAGTCACTATGCTAAGCAATATGTGGTCCAAGCCAAGGCATTAGATTGATAAATTCACGACAATCGGTCCTAACCCTATCATCGTGATCGAATGCCTCTTGTCTTACCATTCTGGTCTTTTTGCTAAGAAAATATTTCTTTATTTCATCCTCCATCTTATTGACTTCCGCGTCCATCAAAGAACTTTTCTTCCTTAACCGTACCCTTTCTTTTTCAAGTTTGCAAATTTTAAGGTTTCCCTGTTGGATTTCTTCATCAAGTCCCATGTGTCCTGTTCCTTGCGGTTGTGTGATCCTTCCTTTCTGGGCTTCATGAACCATCGAATCTATAGGTGCTACTATGCATGGTCTAGGCTTCGCATGTTCCATAGGGATTACAACATCTGCTTCATACTTCAGCTTTGGAAGTGCCCACGCAGTCAGGGTTTTGCACATGGTCCTATAAGTCCATAAAACCGCTAGTACACATAGGTCCCTGTCAGTTTGTTTCACATGGTGGATTGTGTTCAGTACTTTGCAAAAATTTTCAAAGGCTTCCACGCGGATAATCTTTAGCACGCTTGGTATTATCATACCTCGTTGTTCGCACCATTGTCTTGCCCGCTCCTACTTGTTGGTTGTATTTCCTATCGTGAGGACAATGTGCATTCGTGCAGGTTGCGCACCATACGCCTATACGCATCTGGAGAGGTGGGTGTGCAAGCCATTTTGTTTGTCATACCTGAATTTCATCCACATCTAAGGCTTTCCAAACTGCACGAGCATCATCCTTATGCATTCACGCCAGTCCTCAAAACTTCTTTGACGCATACCCCACCATCTTGTGGGCATAGCACGTAGTGCCCATTTCAGAGCATCGAAACATTGTTGTTCTGGTACTTCACTTTCAAATTTGCTTAGGAACTCATCCACCTCGGTCAATATGTCATACATAGGTAGATCCCTTACCTTTGTTGTCACGTAGTGTAGTGACCTTGTCATCATGTTGCAGTTGAGCGTGGTTACCTCGTGTAACTGGTTCTGCCACTGCTCTATCTCCTCATCTGAATCTGAGGTGTAGGAGCTTTCGCGTTCCCACAAAATCCTGCCATCTACTGTTGGATTCACCCAATCCTGCTCCTACATGGTTATCTTGTAGATACAGTCTAGATCATCGCTATCATAGTCGCGCATTGGTTCTGTGTAGTGCAATACTTCCGTAGGGTCTAAAGGTACCATTACGCGCAATGACTTTTTCTCAAAAATCATCTTGCACTTCTTTAGATTTATCACTCAATTCATGTCAGCGGCCTAATCTATTCCTAGTAGCGTGAGATAGGGATTGTTGTCATCAAAAATCTCTATCACTTAAAAATTTGCAAGCACACTTGCACCTTTGATATCCACCGTTATTCCCTGCAATCTTCCCATAGGTAGGATCTTTTGTTGGTCTGCCATTCACAATTGAATTAGAGACCATTGCAACCGGTGCCTGCCCATGCATTCCCATGTCTGCTTTGGTAGGACGTTCGTGTCTAATCCTAGATCCAAAATCACTTGATCCATTTCATATTCCTTGATCTGCGTGGCCAATCTCATCTCCCTTCTTGTTTGCGATGTGTGCTTCCTGAGCTTCTCGACTACACGTGGTTCTCCTGGCGTGGTCCCAACACATCTAATGATGAGTTCTTCCAGCCCCTTCATATCCTTGTTGTTGCACATCAGCTTCATGCATGTCTCCAGAAAGGTAGTGAGCATTGATGGGTCCATTTCTAGTTCCATTTTATCTTTACTACCTGAAGTGGAGGCCTCCACAAAGCTCTTCTTAGCTTCCATGAATGTTTCCTTCGCGCAATCCAAATCAAATTCTGGTTCCTTTCTTAGATCCTTGGGAACCCAAGCACTCTCTTTGGGTTGCTTACCTTTGTCATATCCTATCGTAATACTGCTTCAAAGCATGATATTTACATTCGGTTCTTCCTTGCATGGCTCATACCTCATCATTTGCAGGTTTTGAGTCGGGGGAGGTTGGAGTGCTCCTTTATCGCACAACCTCACTATTAGTGTGGGACAGTCCTCCATCTCATGATAAAACTGGGTACAATATAAGCATGATGGTCTTGTTGGATTTGTACAATCATGGGCATAATTCCCTGGTCCGCCACAGTTGTAATAGATCAGTTTTCTGCGACCTCGTCCGCACCCCTAAAATCTAGTGTGCACCATCCCGACATTTTGATCGAGGGCCCCTGTTTCGGTCTGAACTCTATAGGTAGGAGTCTGACCCATCATTAGTTCATAACTTCTATAGGTGCACTCATCGTGGCTTACTAACCTACAAAAATTACAGAACAATTGCTATGGCGTCTGTGTATACTTATGTAATAGATGGCAGTTATCTATAGCACGCTTCCCTCCTATCTGACAAATTGCACACCATAAGATAGGCACCACGCTCAGTCCTACATGGGCCTCTAGTCTCAATGGAATTGGTCCTCCTTCTGCCAGGTAGTTCACGAATACTGGACAATGGTCCTTGTCATGTCCCTGGCCTTTGTAGTTTACGCACCATAAATCCTCGCGTGCTTCGGGGTGAGCCGTCTTGTCTTGTTTCAAACTCTCCATTTCAATGCACAATTTTTTCAACTACGCATGGATCTGTTAGAATCCCAAGTTAGGATCTTGTATCTGGGTCTCATGTAGTCTTATTGCAATTTCCAAGGCCTTGACCTGAGTGGATAACTTCTGTTGCAACAACACATTCCTTAGATGCGGCATTAGTGATGCTACAAACCATGTGCTGTGTTTCCCATACATTAAGGTCATTTTGGCTTCACAAATCATACACTTCAGTGTTTGATCCATCTCCCAGGGGGTCTAACCTAGAAGCATCATGATTTCCTTAAATCCAATAATTGATTGTGTCTCTGATTTTGTCCTGCTAAATTCCCTGTTTAGTGTAGCTTGGATATTTGTGATCCCTACATTTGGATTTTCATTGGAATGCTTAATGTACCACGTCAGTGCGTGATCCTACAAGGCATTGACCAGTGTTTCTTTCATTATATTGTCATTCACTATGCCCTGCACTTCCCATATAGCCTTTACCATGAACCAAAACTGGTCCAGATCTTCGTTCCCTACTCCTTTGAACATTGGCAACTTTATCACACTTGCCATATTGAACTATGGTGGTGGTAGAGGTGGTGTGGGAGAAGATGGGGGTGAAGATGGTGAAACTAGTGGTGATGTAGGTGGGTTTGGTATGCATGGAATTCACTGCCTTATCATATTGATCTCACTTCTTGGTGAAAATTTCTCAAGCTCCTCCTCACTTTCTCGCAGAGGTGAAATTAAGCGACTAGTCTCTAATTTTGCACTACCTTCATTTTTATAGATCCTCCCACTCACGATCCTTTGAGGAAGCATCATTCCACATCACTATAGCTGACTTAAGTATCTACCACGAACTCAGTGATAAACCCTCCTATAATTTGATCGATCCAATGGTCCAAAGCGCGCGTGATCTTATCTTCTGATGCTTCCAATCTGTGCACCAGCTCTGGAGTCCACACAATAGGCTTGTCGAGCCTAAACCTTCATTGACTGTCTACTATCTTCGTGATCCACTCGTAAAACTCAGTGGGGAAGGATACAAAGAAAATTTCATGGATTTTTGTATATAAGTAGCAATCTAGCCACTCTTCCTTTGATAGTCATGGATTCCTGTTTTCCTGTGCCATGATTCATGAATCTTTCTGTCCAACCACTCTTCAATTATTTTCTCTATCAGATTCTAGTGATACGACATCAAACATCTCTTATGCAGATCCCAGTCCTGGAAATGGAACCATTTGTTGGCTTATAGGGGTCTAACCTAGGTTCAGAGTTAATTTAGCCAAACAAATCATGGTACTACTGGCCCTTTCAGCAACAGTCCATGGAGTTCAAACTAAGGCCTCACTCGAAGTAGTATGGGAGGGTGCTAGAACTAGGTTTCTGCACCCTGGAGATGTCTGATGAGTTCAAGTGGCCCATGGTTCGACCTTGTGTGCAAGTTGCTTCGTGCACTTTCCCATACCTCGCAGCATGATATATTGCCTTCGCGAAACCCTACTCAAGGGCCAAACACTGCGCTTCTATGTTATTACCCAAGTCCTTACTAGTATTCTAATGTTAGTTGATTACTTTAGCCTACTTGCGTACTTTACGTTATACTTAACAACATAAACCATTCATATAGATGCACGTAGTAAATAAACAATATATTTGAAATTTATATTAAACATGCATTAACCAAAGAACAAATACAAAAATTGATAACAAACTTCTCTTTATTAATTTCTTCTTCGGTTACAGACTTGACTCCGCTCTACACACTCAGGTGTAGAGCGGATTCAAGTCTGTAACCGAAGAAGAAATTAATAAAGAGAAGTTTGTTATCAATGGTTTATGTGATTTCGCCGAAGACTCTCTAAACAAACTTCTCTTTATTAATTGCTTCTTCGGTTACAGACTTGACTCCACTCTACACACTCAGGTGTAGGGGTCCATGCACTCAGCTGCGGACTACTAGGCCTCTACGCACTCAGTTTCAAAGCCTTCTCCTACCCTATGACCCAAAGAAACACTTCACTTAGTCACTTAGACTCTTCCTATTTATCTTGCTCTATTCTCTCTCCCTTTGCACTTAGAGCCTTTCTTTATTTATACAATCCAATGGTCTGTGGACCATGGGTAGGTTTATCCAGCCAACTTTACATTACAAAACTAGGGTAGACAACCCTATGACTCAATCATACATTTTGCGCTATGCACCCGCAATTCGCAAAGTATTTACAAAAATATTGGGTCAAAACTTGGGCTTTGAGCCCCACAACGTGCCTTGGGGGGATTCCATGCCCAACAGTGTGTGTTGTTCAAAACCAAGTTTCTTAGTGAGTGCGGGGAAGGATTGAAGCTTGTTACCTGTAATCGGACTCGACAAGTAAGATTGTTCTAGCCATTCAGCGATTGGATCATAAAATTTGTGATCTTTGAGAAGATGGATTCCTGATTCGATAGAGGGTATCATGATGGGAATCTGATATGGATAGATAGATCTGGTCATTCACGTCAGTCATGTCAAAACAATGAGGGCCTGCCATAGCCATAAGCACAGGCTGAAGTGCCTCGCTTAAGAGAAGTCTAAGAATAAAGATCTTAGATGGTGAAGATAATAGTGTCGAACTAACTATCATTGGACGTAATGTTGGGAAAATGATAAACTGCATGACAACCACCCAAGATAGATGAAAAATTAGACCAGTCAGCCAATATGCCAGATTCTTAGTTGGACATGAAAAAAGAAAATTTTTGAACAATCGTGCAAACACTCTGAATGAGTGAACCAAGTTTGTTGTGCGCTAGACATGATAGAACACCCTCATGCAACTAGTGAAAAAGTGCGCAGTCTTCATGGTAATCATAGGAATGTAGAAAGGATGTCTGCACTGTTAATGTGTGAAACCACTTGGGGTGTGGTGAAATTAGAGCAACTTGATTCATGCGATAGGTTGTGTGCTCGTCATCACACAGGGAGATTGTTGGTGTGATGAGTGAACAGATTTGACATGAAAATTTTTCAAAAACACCAAGGAGCTGATTACGAGTGAGAACATCCAATAAGTATGATTCTGGATACAGATAGTCTTGGAGATGATCAAATTTGTTGTCCCATGATTGCATGAGGGACAAGCACTCCTAACCCAAATTGGATGTAAGAGAGGTGCATGAAGGACATGTTGTAATGGACTCGTGGATTTGATCATTAGCGAAAATCTGAAATTTTTAAATATCATGCCCAGAATAGTAAATATTATTTACATGGGGATCCACTTCGAGTGCAACCATTCATATAGATGGATTGTACGTGAGACGTGAGATATAATTTGGTTTGACGGGCTTACCAGAGTCGTGAGGTCCTGATATAATCATCAACAGATGTTGAAGTGACTCGACTCCCTGGCATGTCCCGGAACATTCTGGAATTGAAAATTTTCATTTTTAGATGTGAACCAAATCATGCATGGCTTGATGATGGTTGTTGTTACTAATTTCAAAACTACTTTTAGGATGACAACCATCTCTGTCACAGGCTTCATCAAAATTTTTAGGAAGCTGACCTGATGAGCTGTCTTCATGCAACACATAAGATGATGACAAGTGGGAAGAGTCCTGTTTGTTGAGACTATTTTCATCATGGAAAAACTCATTTCCTTCCATCGATCAAGGAGATAACTCGTAAGATGAATCAGTAATAGAATGTAGAGTATCTCCGATGCATGTTGATGCACTATGAATGATAGAACACATGAGCAAGTGAGGTGAAGAGGAAGCTTCAATATGGATGTCTGCTATGACCTATGCACATTCTAGATCTGATTTAGAGTGTACATGAGATGACAATAGATCATATGATGTGCTTGGGCATTCATCACAACATACGGAAGCGTGGGAGTGATGATAGCCCAAGATTAGAGGTTGATCGAAAGAATTGATTGTGCATGATGTTTCACCAAGATTTGTGGATCGAGAATCAATCAAGAATGGAAGCTCAATGTTTTGAGAGGAATTTATTATTTCTTCAACGTCTTGCTCCTCCAATTTTATGATGAGATTGCCTTGCACATGACTACAACTTGAGCCAGCAGCTCAAGATCAAGAGAGTTCGTGTAGCTAGCTTGTGAAGTATATCACTCAAGTGAGTCATGGTGCAAGGAATCATGGCTCGTAAATGATGGAGGATGGCAGAGATGTAGATTAGACTCAAGACTTGGGTTATGAATGGTGATGTCCTCTTACGGAATGGAAGGATGAGTTTTCTCCATATGATTTCTTAACCATTCTAGAATTTCCTTCATTGGGGCTGGAGACAAATGAGATGGGTTGGGAACATGCTACACAGATTTCTCAGCTTTGCAACCATTACGAGGGGCTACCCGCTTCGAGATATGAGGTGTCTCATGATCTGCAAGAATTGAGGAAGAAGGGAAATCAAGAGGTTCACCATTTAGGGGGACATGAACCAAATGTTTCAGCTCTTGGCTCAAAAATTCAAGGTCTACAAACTATTCATGAATTTCATGACAAAGGTGAAGGAAGCGAGTAGCAAATTCCTCAACTGATTTTCTACCCCTCATTGTTAAATGAGAGATTCTTCCATAGACATCTTGATGGTCACACTCATCAAAGGCTTGATGGAGCTCCTTGAGGAAAGTGAGAAGGGAATGGATGGAAGCAGGTGGCAAGGTATGGCACCACTGATTAGCATGACCTTCAAGGGTGAGGAAGAAGAGTATGCAAATAAGCACATCACTATCAATTTCATGAGATTCACAGAAATGAAGAAAATAAGAAATGTGCTTGGTTACAGACATTCTGTCCTCACCATCAAGCTTTAATAAGGACAAGTGATCGATAATCTCATCAGGGATTGATAGCTGATTAAGGGAGAAATGAGAGAAACACCTCAGGAGCAAGAATTGTGTACGATTCATTGGGTAAGAGATTTAACCTAGATGTACAAGCTCAACTTTTCATTTGACCCTTTTTCAAGCACCAAAATGTTTATGGTGCTAGACCTGCCAAAATTAGGGGATCTCGCCAGTATGAAGTCCCAACTTGACCTCACACTATTTGGTGTAGGATTCCCATATAGTACGATGGCCAATGTGCCATTATCTTAAAGATATGCCTTAGCTCTTTCTTATCAACATGTGAGAGTGGTCTGCTTGGTCTTCGAGTAGTGAGGTTCACATGCTTGGTGATTGATAATGATACTTGTGTCAAGGTTCTTTCACTGCAGAGAGAAAGGGTGGGAGTGAATCCCAAGTTGGATGGGAGGAATCCCAACTCTGTTACGAACACACAATGCAATAGGACGTGTGAAGCTTTCGAAGGAGCAATCGACACAGATGCGGTAGTCACAACACACAAGGGAAGATAGCATGTACAACACTCAATAGAAAATCCACGTGAGTGCGACAATCGTTATAGCGAGTTTACGTGAAAGGTTTTGTCTTATGTATGGGAGGTAACCAACATAGACACAACAACATTAACAACTTATACAACACATTTTCATTGATATATATGCATTAGAATATTTGAATGAATCCAAGTGTTAAACATAGGTTAAAGCAACATGTATTACAAGTCTTCAAGACGAACCTTACAAACAGTTTCAACACGTGTGAAAACGTGTTGGCCTATTAGGAGGCTTCTAAATTAAGAAAAATTTCCAAGACACATCGATACACCATACATCACTAACCCCGTGGATGGGGCATTGGAGCCACTGCTTACTCCTCAAAGAAAAGATTAAAAACTCTCAAGGCTATGTGGGAGGTGTTACACAATAATTTGTCATTGCCTTCACTCTCAGTCCATCTACTATGTCATGTGTCCAAGTCAAACATGCTCATACTGAACAAATGCTCTCTTATGCTACCAATTGACCCACTTTTACTAAGTTATCTACCTCATTGCGACTATGGACTTAATATATGCATTGAAGGGCGCTCATAAACAGTCCAGTTGCGCTGCCAGTGCAGAAGTACATCTGATTCCCGCGATGGTCCGATTTCATGCTCCAGTGCGAGGTTACTTGTGATCTTTAGCGATGATATGACTGGCTACACTGCTCACTACCAATGTCAGCGCTAAGGCTTATTTATGTACTCATGATGATCCAGATTGGGTGAATTTGTTCCAACAGTTGTCCTTCTGGAGGTCTCCAGACCTATTCGTTGGCATAGTTTGTGTCGCCCTTCCTTCTCTGGTGTGGCAATTCCGTCAATTGTGCTACCTTCCTTGGGGATAAGCTCTCTCTTCCACCTTTGATGGAGACTCCTTCTCCTATTTAAACACTCACTTTTGATATGATCAGCTAGTTACTAGTTGGTAAATTCTTAGATTGAGCAATGTTGTTAGTGCTTTTGATAGATAGCTGGTGTGAGTGTGACAAATGTGAGAGTGTTGATAGCTTGAGGAAGGTTGTGAAGTGCCCTTGATTTTATGTAGAACTATGAGTGAGAGAGAGATTTTTTATGTTGAGAGATCCATCTTCAAAGAGTGAATGCTTGAAGAACATGTTGGTTGGATCCCTTTGAGAAAGCTTGTGATGTCAAGACTTTGGTTGTAAGCTTGCTCTTATTTCATTATTAATGCAATCAATGATGTTTTCCTATGTCTTCTATGTAATTTACTTGATAGCTCATGACTTCTTGACTTTTTGAGTAAATAGATCATTGTTGTTTTCTGGTTACGTGCTTTGTTGTATATCCTTTACATTGTTTCAGATTGATCACTCATTGAGGAGAAGGAAGCGAAAGCTGGAGCAGCGCAACAGAACTCCATCGACCACCGGTTGAGGTAGGGCTCCAACTATGACTGTTTAAGGAAAGCTATTGTTGATATGTCCTTGTTTTTTACTACACCCACTTTAGGGCTAGAAGGATTGCCTCTGTCCGTAGAGGGAACACTTTCTTGCATCACAAATTGTTGACTCCACTAGGGAATATGTCCTATGTTCTTCTCTTTGCTCTTGTTTTGATTTTGATTTTGGCCTCTCTTGAATTTTGGGGATTAATTATCAGCCTTTTGGGTCACCTAGATTGATCTGGGAAGTCCCTCTATTATCTGTTAGATTGGTTGGTTTTTGTTTGGGAGATTTTGGCTCATTTGCCTTTGTTTTTGACATCATCACGGAAAAACTCCTAACAGTCATGACGTCGTCGCCATTTTATAGCTTTGTACCCATGAAAATATCGGGTTACTAGTTTAATTCCTGTGACGACTCTTGAAATCGCATCGTCATGGAAAATAGGAGTACTTTCGTGACCATCTCTGGTTGTCAATGTAACACTTGCGATGTCAGCTCTAGTTGTCAATGCATCAATAGCGATGGTCTCTAGTTTAGCGAAAACATCTCTAGTTGTCAGTGTAACACTTGCGATGATTCCTGTAAAGTTGTTTTTACAACTCTTTACCTCCTGAATTCATCAATCTTGTCTATCCCCTGTTGTTTCTTGTCTCTCATTAGTTTGTTTTAATTGCTTTTGGTTAGGGTACTGTCTCTTTTATTTCATTGAGTGAGTCTTGTGTTTTTAGACCATGTGACCTAGCCTTTAGAAGTTTCGTCGAGAAACCATTTGCTTGGGTTACTTGTCTGTTCAAGGTTCATCCACAACCATCTTGTGATTTGCTTGAGGCTATCTCGCTACTTTTTTTCTTGCTGGTTGATTTTTAGTGTTGATTATTGAACCAATTTTTTATGTTGATTCGATTTCTTCACTACCAAGCATAGATTACAATTGTTTGGATCGATCAATTCACACTTGCTTGTTTGTCTCTTTAAATTCAAAAACAAAAAAGAAAATCAAAAGTTTGCATTCATTTAGCATATGAAAGTGAAAGTACATTTGCATTACAAATTTTCATGTTTGAGAAATTGGAAAGCAAATTTTAAATCTTTCATTAGTAGTATCGATGCATTGTGAGATTATTGTATTGATGCATTGTATTTCTTAGTGTTTTCATTCACTTGTATTGGTTTGGGAATGATCTCTCTACCCTTCTGTAGGTAGGTGTTCATTAAAATGAAAGATGCTTTACTCATTCTAGCTGCATCCTAGGTTTTTGATATATATACAGTAGGGCCTGGAAACTAAAACATAATTCAAGATCAACTTTAAAATGAACTGAATAAATATAACAATTCATTGGAACATAATGCTCCTTATTTAGAGGTCTAGGCTAGAGACGTGCTCTGGTGTCGTTAAACCTAGTCACTATTGTTTTCACTCAAGGTTGGGTGATTCCTCCTTTTGTGACTCAATAGAGGTCTAGTACAGAATTGTGCTCTGATGTACCATCAAGTATATGTTGGGAGACCCCACTAGGTTATCATCCTTTATCCTTAGGAAGCCGTGTCTGCCACCTTGCAAACCGTAACGCACTGAACGCAGCATTCGGGAAGATTGATTGCCGTACAGAAAGTCCTAGGTTTTCATATGACTGCCAAGGTGTATATGCAGTTTTACAGGTTGTTTGGTAAACCTTTTGCCTAGCTCTCCAAAGTAGTCACTTTTGTTCCTTTTCAGACTCCTTAAAAGAAAAGGTCCATCTGAGCACTTGTCCTTTTAGGCTCACTAAACCTCGAAAGGTCCATCTTTTCATCCTTTTCTCGACTCTTGGAACATGAAAAGGTCAAGTTTTGTTCCTACATCATAAAATTTATTGCCCACGAAATATTCCTGGTAATAGTTCAAGTTCTTAGTTGTGATAAGAGTGTTTTTCAGGCTCATTCTTGATGGCAACATTCCCTGAGTCTACTAGCCAAGGTCTTCCCCCAGATGGAAATCCTGGTATGTTTCCTCCGTTTGGAAATGCCGGTGCTCCATATATGGCAACATTGTCTTTGCCTGGATTAACCATCGGTTTGCTCGTATGGTTGTTTTCAACCTCAGTGGTCCCGAGTGTCATGACTCCTATTCCACCTTATCCTTCGTTTGAATCACAACACGTTGATTCCAAGGTTGAGCCTGTGCCTTCTTCCCCTGTTTCTTCGCCTTCATCTCATCCTTCGCCTGGTGAAAGTTTCACATCTAGTAACTAGGAGATTAAGAAGAAGAAGAAGAAGAAGTTCAATAAGAACGAGGCCATCTGTGTAGCTACTACTCTGAGTACATCTCAGGTTGAAACACCTTCTGCTCCTCCATAGAAGGTTAAGTTTCCTTTTAAATTGTGCAAGGGTGACCATCTTCTTTGTGATTGTCCTGGCATTCCTAGGATCTTAGAAGTAAGGTCCCACAATCCGGCTCATCCCTCATCCTCCTCTGAAGCTCATGGCAATGATACCCTATCAACTGGCAATGGTAAAAAGACAGGGAAGATTCAATTCCCCTGTAGACTATGTGAAGGCAACCATCCCCTTCACCTTTGTTCGTTCATGGATAAAGCTTCCACCATTTTGGAAAGTCTTACAGCTTCTTCATCCCAACTTCTTGTTGGTTATTAGAGGCTCTCTTCAGACCCTCTCCCCATCGACAAAGAGATTGACTTAGATTCTTCTCTTGTCCATCCTCCTCTTTCAAAACCTGGTTGTGCCAAGCCTACTCCAGACCAGCCATTGGTCGAAGAGAGTGTCGATTTGGGTTCACCACTTGTTTCTCACTCTGTTTCAGAGGAGCATCATGATTCTACTGCTCATGTTGTTCTCATTCGTTAGATTCTCCTGAGTCTGAGAACAACCCTCCTATCCTCGCTGATCAATAGAGTCCTTCATCGGTTCCTGTAGAGTAGGGGGGCAATCGTATGATACCCTAACCGAGTAGTTCAATCGTTTCCTTTGACTAGAGTCATTTGACCACCTTCCACCTTCCATCCCATGTGCCTTTCTATATTACAGAACATGCCTATGATAAGGCAGTACCTGGCACTATCTTGGATGAAGGTGCATCTGTCAGTCTTATGCCTTCCACTACTTGACAAGCTTTGGGCTCCCCACATCTTATGCCGATCGCATAGAATCTATTAGCGTTTAACGAAGGAACCAGTCAACCGTTAGGGATCCTTTTGAAGTTCCCTGTTACTTTGGGAGGCAAAACCGTCTATATAGACGTACTGATTGTCCAAGGTGCTTTAGATTTCAGTCTTCTCCTTGGCCGTGACTATGTTTATGCCATGGGAGCTCTTATTTCTTCACTTTTCGATGTGGTTTTTTTTCCACACGATGGAAGAATGGTGACCATTGATCAATTATCATTCTTTAGTCCTCTGGTGCCTCTTGCACAACTATCACCGCCTCTCGGTTCTTGCTCTCAAGTAGTACCTTCCTTGCCACAGGTCAATTATGTGGCTACCTGTTCTATCTCCGCCTCTGCTGATGATCATGTAGATGGTATTGTACATCATGTATTGTGGGCATTGGAACCTGATTTGTCATTTGTGCCTCCTGACATGTGTTCCTCCCAGAGTGCATTTCTTCCATCTAGTCAAGACCTCTTGGGAGCCATGTTCTCATCTAGCCCACAAACAGATGAACGAGGATAGTTTTTTCATGTCTCAACCTCGTTAAAAAATGAAACCGGGTATCCCAAGGATAGTTTGTTCCTATGTCAACCTCGTTAAAAAAATGAAACAAGGAGTCACAAGCATAGTTCCTTGTCTTGTGTCAAGCTCGTTAAACAATGAAATAAGGAGTCCCAAGGATAGTTTTGATCTTGTGTCAACCTCGTTAAAAAATGAAACCAGGGTTATGAGGATAGTTCTTTTACTGTGTCAACCTCATTAAAAAATGAAACAACTCCCTTTCCAAATCGAGTCTTTGCTTAAGCTCTCGTAAAATCCAAGTCGAGTCTTTCCAAGATCTCGAAAGTGAACCTTCATTCCATCCACCTCGTTGAATGCAATGAAGCTTGGGGGGCATGCACCTCAATTTGCATCATTATGCTTGGGGGCATGCGAACTCATAACAAGCATAGTTTTTCGTTTCAAGCTTGTGTAAACATGAAATCGAATCCAAGCTGAGTTCTCCATGGTTCAAGCTTGTGTAAAAATGAACCCATACCTAATGTACATCTCGTGATTGTCGTTTATCCTCTAAATTCTACTAAATGAGCCTTGGTTGTTTCATTCCATCGCCACCATCTCTTTGGCCGGTCATATGCTTTCACTTGGTTGTTTTTCCTTTCCTGAGGAACCATAGCGATGAGTGGTTTTATTAGCCAGCCTCTTGACCATTACATGTTTTGAGCAGTTCCATCATTGCTGGAACCAGTTACTACCCTTTATACCACTCGTTCCTCTAGGACGAGTCACCTTTAAGCTCTTTTTTGACTCATAAAATATGAAAAGATTGTTGAGTTTTCATTTTTGGCTCGTTAAACGGAATTAAAAAAGGTGGTCCACTTTCAGCTTTTTCCCGACCGTATAAACATGAAAAGATTGCCAAGCTTTTGTCATTTCAAGCTCGTTATTGGTCACGAAATGGCGTGGTTTCGATCTCTTTTCTACTTTTTCGGGTCGAGTTCACTAATCACGAAAAATACTCCTTGATCATAATGGTCAAGCGGTTCTTTCAAGTATCGTTTTATATTTTTTTTCGCGCTCAAGAGACACAAATTTACGAAAAAGGACCCCCCTGGAGTTTTCTTTTCTATGTCTTTTTCAAACTCTCTAAACATGAAAAAGGCTTCAAGTTTTACCTATGTCAGACTCGTTAAACCCTGACCGCATTGTACTCGTCACTATGACAATACTCGAGCCTCTCCTCCCCAGGGCTCGTTAAATTGTCTAGGTTGGATTTGACCAAAGGTCGAACTTATATTAGAAGCATATGTTATCCCCTTCAAGCTTGTTTTCAAAAATAATTGGGGTACTCACCAGTAATGGTGGGGGAAAATTTGGAAATCATCATTGATTGTCTATGGCAGCTAGTCACTCTTGAACATCGACACTTTTGCTTCTTGTCGGGTTGGGATATCCATACATCGTCATTGGCCTTCCATAGGTTTGGGTCATCACTTAGCCTCATTCCATCTGATACATGCTATCTCCATTAAGCCTTTGACCTCTTGGTACCTGAATGCTGCCACCCTCCAGAGTCGTGTCGCCAACATGTTCAAGAGTATAATCCTTTTGCAGTTTACATCCTCGTTTTTTCCTCTGATACTCTGTTTCACCATCTACCGCTTATTCCTCGTCTCGTGTAATTGATGGGGGAAACATTTTGGCCCTTCTATTATAGGTCGTCTCCTATCGACATCAACTAACTATCCAGGAGATTGATCTAGAGATCACTTTTGGTACCTTGGAGCTTTCATGCATCAATGGAAAGTTCTTTGCACCTGATGGTCGACTTACATCATTGGTCGTTGATTGGGTGATTCCATGAGTGTTTGACATCAGCTCATTCTTCACACTTCATACTAAATGGTACCTTGAGAACCATTGGCATTATTGATGGTTTCTCTCACGCTTGTTAATGGTTTACATCATCGACCGGTAATCAAGTGATTTTCTCTCATGCTCGACTTCAGCACCTCTATTCGCATGTTAGATTTGTACTATGATCAGTTGGGTTCAAGACCCCAAACTCAGATTACATATGTTCGGACTGTGTGGATTGGTTCATGATTACATGACTCATTGATGGATGGTTGCGACCATACCTGAGTCTTCATGGATGGCTGTGACCATACCTTTATCATTATCATGGTCTTATTAGCTGGATGGCTATGTCCATACCACAGACCTAGTTCATATGTCTTTTGGATGGCTGCGTCCATGCCTAGACTACATGTATTTCACTATCAGAGATATCAGTTGTACTTGCGCCTGCAAGTTCTTCTAGATAGTGTTCCAGCTCAGTCAATTTTGTAAATCATTTCACCCCTCCCACTCTCTCGGGCTTCATGCTTTAGGGGGAATCTATTACACAGTAGTTTGTCACTACCTTCACTCCCAGTCCATCTACTGTGTCATGTGTCCAAGTCAAACATGCTTATACTAAACAAATTCTCTCTTATGCTGCCAATTGACCCACTTTTCCTAAGTTATCTGCCTCATCACAACTATGGACTTAATATACATGCTAAAGGGCACTCATAAATAGTCCAGCCATGCTGCTAGCATGGAAGTACATCTAATTCCCGCGATGGTCTGATTTCATGCTCCAACGCGAGGTTACTTGTGATCTTTAGCAATGATCTGATTGGCTACACTGCTCACTAGCGATGTCAACGCTAAGGATTAGTTATGTACTCGTGATGATCTAGTTTGGGTGAATTTGTTCCAATAGTCGGCCTTCTGAAGGTCTCCAGACCTGTTTGTTGGCATAGTTTATGTCGCCCTTCCTTCTCTGATCTGGTAGTTCCGTCAATTGTGCTACCTTCCTTGGGGATAATCTCTCTCTTCCACCCTAAATGGAGACTCCTTCTCCTATTTAAACACTCACTTTTGATATGATCAGCTAGTTACTAAATTCTTGGATTGAGTAGTGTTGTTAGTGCTTTTAATACATAGCTGGTGTGAGTGTGACAAGTGTGAGAGTGTTGATAGCTTGTAGAAGGTTGTGAAGTGCCCTTGATTTTGTTTAAAACTTATGAGTGAGAGAGAGACTTTGTATGTTGGGAGATTCATCTTCAAAGAGTGAATGCTTGAAGAACATGCTGGCTAGATCCCTCTCAGAAAGCTTGTGACGTCAAGACTTTGGTTGTAAGCTTGCTCTTATTTCATTATGAATGCAATCAATGATGTTTTCCTGTCTTGTATGTAATTTACCCTATATCTCATGACTTATTGACTTTGTGAGTAAATAGATCATTGTTGTTTTCCAGTTACGTGCTTTGTTGTATTTCCTTTGCATTGTTTCAGATTGATCACTCATTGAGGAGAAGGAAGAGAAAGCTGGAGCAGTGCAACGGAACTGCATCGACCACCGGTTGAGATAGGCCTCCAACTATGATTGTTTAAGGAAATCTATTGTTTATCTGTCCTTGTTTGTGACTAGACCTAGTCTAGGGCGAGAGGGGTTGCCTCTGTCCATAAAGGGAACACTTTCCTACATCAAAGGAGGAGTGAAGGTGAAAAAGTCCTTTGCATGTACAAATGAGGAGGTATTTATAGCCAATGGTGAAACTGGCCCTTGTGACTGTTCCACTTCCGTCATGACCATTTGACTTCCATGAATTTTTAGATTTCATGACTCTTCAAATTACAAGTGGGTCTCTTGGACTTCCACGTTACATTACATTGAACAACAATATGGGCCACAGTAGTGATGTGGATGACATGACTCATGACAACACTCAACATGAAAGTGTTGGTACATTTGTGCTACTACTAGTGTGCATGTTTAGCTATAGTACTATTGGGTGATGAATGTCCTCATGGTGTGTCATAGCTTCACGTCCACATGGCAAGGTGCACAGAGTTTTTGATGGTCATTGGGTTTGCTTTATTTTGCATTCGCACATTGATCATTGCTTGTATGTTAGCATGCTTGAGAGGTTTTTCCTTTCGCAAAAATTGTATGTTCATTTATTCATCCATCCATGAACACATATTCACATGTTCATCTGTCCATCCATCTGTGAACACATCTTTTCATGATCGTCGGTTTGTGAACACATCTATTTGCATGCATCATTTGTTCGTTAATTCATGAACATGTCCTTTTGCATGTACTCCCCTTGTTAATCCCATCCGTTGTCGCACCATGTTTATTCATGTAACGATATCTATAGTCACACATGATGAGATGACATCAAATCCATAAACCTCCTAGTCTACCATGATGCATGATCATTTCAGATTGAGGTGAATGGGAGAGAAGACAAGGTTACAAAACTATGCAAGGCACATTTCAAACTAGGATGCAAGCTTTGGGCACTGTTGGTGAAAACTGCACAGAAGTCACTGTGAGATGGTGATGGGCAATTTGGATCAGCTGTGATTGTCTGCAGGATTTGGCTCGGTTGGTGGAAAAGTCTGTGCAATTTTTGGGAGGAGCAATCTAGGCTACAGGAAGGTTGGTTAGGAAAAATATGAACAATTTCTGGTGCAATCGAGCAATGGGAGCTTGGTAGAAAAAATTGCATTGTTCCTCAAGGGAGTTGGCAGCAGGCTACGGGAGCTTGGCAATAATACTACACAATTCCTAGAGGGCGCTGGCAGTGGTCTGCTAGGCGCTTCTGGTGGGAAAGATTGTGCTGATGCTGGGAGGCTAACCTTCTGACAACCTTCACACAGTTTCTAAGCTAAGTGGACTACTGGGCAGCAGAGGGCTTTCACATGAAATCTAGGCAACTTTCCGGGTGAGTAGCCATCTAGATGACAGGTGGGCTGACTGAGAAAACTACACAATTTTTTGAGGGAGACAGGGTTGGGAACTGGGTGTTTGTCTGACCTGCCTATACATTTTTCTCAATCAGTGGAATGAGCATGATTTGCAACCTCTGCACAATTTTTGAAAGGGATTTAATCCTAGGGGACTGCCGGTAAAACTTTCCGGTTGACTAGTAGGAGGGTTGATTGATCATCTTCTAGGTAGCTCACCTTGAAGTGGATTTCTAGATGCTTCTGCGTTTTTTTGGGTGATAGTCATGTTTTTTCTAGTCTTCGCAGCCTATCACCAGGGATCAAAATGGGCTCTTACTATGTCTGATTTTCAGATATGTTTTGCACATGAGTTTCATTGCAAATAATATCATAAGCATGTTCATCAGAAGCAGCTCAGAAAAATATTTCCAAAAATATATCACACTCCCAAAACTGGTTCCTAGAATAGAAGATATGATCAAAATGAAAGAATGATTCTTGGTTATGCATGTTTTGAGGTCATTTGCTACACATAGGGACAAGTTTACTACAAAATTAGTTTCTGAAGTAATGGCATGAATTTTACAAAAGTGAAAGTGATTTTTGTCAGTCACATACCAAGTAACAGAAACCTCCTTCAGTTTATGCACAAGTGTTACTATGTCAGAGATATACAGTGATATTTGAAGCCTACATTAAAACAAAACAAATTTTGCATTTGTTTTACTGTTTTAGTCATTGTAGTAAGGCTCCATTTTACAACATATGGAAAGTACTTTTGAGAAACCCAAAGAGGTTTTTTTCAACCATAAGCCATCTAACAAAAACCTCTTTCATTTTATTCACAGGTGTCGTGAATTGGAATATTTGACTAGATCTTTGCAACCTATTTTTACAGATTTAAATATTTAATGATTTCTTGTTTTAGAGATTATTTTGTGGCATAGATTCTAAGCACCTGGAAACAAATTTCCAAAATTTGAGAGAGTTTTTTCTCAAAAATGACCTTATCTACAACGAATTCTTTCAATTTTGTAATAGGTGTTATGGTTCAAGAGCTATGAGTTCATCTTTGACCCCTATTTTCAGAAATTCGGTCCAAATTTAATGTAACTGTTTCTATCTTTAGGGAGATAGTTGAGCTCAACTCCCTTAGTATAGGGATGAGCTAATTGTATATATTTTATAAATTTCAGAGTGTAAAGTGTTCAAATTTTTCAGCAGAGGAAAGCTGCTTTGGACTGTGTAAAGATTTTTTATGAATATTATTTTTAATGGAGCAGTTTCTACCCTTTAGATTTGGGATCCATCATGGTGTTTAATGTGCAGCATGTTTTTCTTGTAAATTCATTTCCATTCTTTGTTTTTTCTACTAATTTTGTTACATAATTCTCTAAAGGAATTGTTAGGAATCCATCCATGCACGATGATCCTTTCACAATGATTATGTTGTTTAATGTAGTGGTTATGTTTTCAGAACATCCTCTATTAGATGCTCTATTGAGTAACCTTGTGCTTCTCTTTCTTCTAAAGTTGCCACTGTAGATCCATCCCATGATTGATGCCTGTAGGGAAGCGGTCTTTTTCCTCTTTTCTTCTCTCATTATATCTTTAATCTGGCTTAACATTGTGCTTACTTTGCCCCAAGTTTTTCGGCAGAAACTAGCCTCGATTCCATAGCCCAATGGTCCCTTCTCTTGTTGTTTTTGACCCACAATTTTCAACCAAATCCTCATTATTCATAGCTAGCCTAAGATTCATTTATTTCAGCCACCCTCAGTTGGAAAATAGAGATCCCTCTCTAGTCTGGCAGGGCTAGATGCCAGATCAAAAGCTTGGTCTATGGTTACCTCAGAATTGCCTCTTCTTAGCCTTGAGGTTCATTCTGAGTGCTAACATATTGGCGCCGCTACTGAGGATAAGGTGACAGACATTCTTCAGGAAATATCATTCAAGTTGCAGATCTGATTGCTGATGGTGGACAACAATCAGACACATATGAAGGCTGAAATCATTCACCTAGTGACTCCATTGTTCAAGATCCCAAGCTTCAAAGTTCAGAGCGACTTCATTGCCAAAGAATCCAGATTTCAGAGCATTGATGGTAATCACCAATGACAGGGTATGTGGAAAATCCTTTATCTAGGGAAATATTACTAACTTTAAGGAATGAGTTAGCAAAATTTCAGATTGTTCAGAGTTTCTCAACATCAATATTTCATTGTTTAAAATCCAGCCAACTCACACCTGAAGGTAAAAATTGTTTTCTTGGTTTAGTTGCTGAAAGATTAGAAATTGAAATTGAACTATTAGATGTCATATGATTTCCAAGATCCTAAACAATTCTTGGAAACTCTCCATCCTCCCAAAGAAGAAAAGGTAAGGTTGCCCTTGGATGGTTGGATTGAAGGATGTTTTGATTTACATCAAGGATGTGAGAATCTCCAGCCAAGAGCATATGTTAATGAGTTGGGGTAGCAAATAGAATCTAGTTTTTATGATCCTATAGCAGCATACATGGAATATTTTCTTAAGTTGAATGAAAAACTAGATTTCCTTTTATAGAGCCAGAGGTACTATGTGTATATATTGCTAATAGAATTTCCAATTATGTTCTGGTTCAAACACCATCAAACAATCACATCATTACAACAACTGCTTGATTGGTTGATTTGGAACTTTATTATCACTTGATTCAGTGATTTTATAGTAGATTAGTGTAGGATAATTGTGTAATAAGCTTGCTGGACAAACATCCTTCAACATCTAGTTCACAGTTTGAAGTGTGTGATTTTCAGTGTTCGGTTTGGTTGTAAGTTTTTGACCGTATTGGCCCAATCAGCTAGGCAATTGGTCTACAGTGTTCCTGACACCTCCAAGGAGCTTCCATCCCCAATAAGGCCAATGTTTGTTCCAGTCTTCGTAACCTGTCACCAGGGATCAAAATGGGCTCTTACTATGTCCGGTTTTTAGAGATGTTTTGCACATGAGTTTCAATGAAAATCATATGCTAAGTATGTTCATTAGAAGAATCTTAGAAATATATTTCCAACAGTATATTGCACACCCAAAATCAGTTCCCGGATTAGAAGATATGATCGAAATGAATGATTGATTCTTGGTTATGCATGTTTTGAGGTCATTTACTGCACACGGGGACAAGTTTACTACAAAATCAGTTTATGAAGTAATGG
Organism: Pinus taeda; assembly: GCA_000404065.3. Classification (NCBI taxonomy): domain Eukaryota; kingdom Viridiplantae; phylum Streptophyta; class Pinopsida; order Pinales; family Pinaceae; genus Pinus; species Pinus taeda. The sequence goes on from APFE031565871.1 coordinate 169,573, forward strand.
ACATGAATTTTACAAAAGTGAAAGAGGTTTTTGTCAATCACATACCAAATAAAAAAAACCCCCTTCAGTTTATATACAGGTGTTACTATGTGGGAGATATGTAGCGATATTTGAAAACTACATTAAAACAAAACAAATTTTGCATTTGTTTTACTGTTTTAGTCATTGTAGTGCAGTGCCATTTTAAAACATATGGAAAGTAATTTTGAGAAACCCAATGACACTTTTTTCAACCACAAGCCATATAACAAAAACCTCTTTCAGTTTATTCACAGGTGTCGTGAATTGGATTGTTTGACTAGATCTTTACAACCTATTTTTACATATTTAAATATTTAATGATTTCCTGTTTTAGAGATTATTTTGTGGCACAGATTTCGAGCAACTGAAAATGAATTTCCAAAATTTGAAAGATGTTTTTCTCAAAAATAACCTTATCTACAAAAACGTCTTTTATTTTTGTAATGGGTTTTATGGTTGAAGATATACGAGTTCATCGTTGACCCCTATTTTTAGAAATTTGGTCCAAATTTAATGTAACTGTTTCTATCGTTAGGGAAATGGTTGAGCTCAACTCCATTAGTACAGGTATGAGTTAATTGTATATATTTAATTAATTTTAGAGTGTAAAAGGTTTGAATTTTTTAGCAGAGGAAAGCTGCTTTGGACTGTTGTTATAGACATATTTGGGTGCTGCAACCCCAATCTTATATGTCCATAAACCAAGGGATTCTAAGCCCCTAAAAGTGTTGTTTCATACCCTAAAGGAACAATGTCCGCTGATTACATCATCTCCCAGAAGTTCTCCATGAAAAACTGCTCAGAACTGGTCAAAACTGGACCATCTCACCTGCTCCATGGTAAAAGTGTGATGCATACTAAAAATCCCTTCTATGGCGTGCGATGGGCGAGAGTAGACAAATGGCAAAGACAGTTTGCAAGGTGGATGATCATGGAATCTTCCAAAAACTTCTCTTGTGACACTTGCCTCTCTGAATTCACCCAGGAATGAGTAAGATATCATGAAATCTCCAAGTGGAATTGAGAACTATCAGAGAAATGACGCTAATCAAAAACCCAGAAGCTGACTTACCCACCTGCAAACATCTATATATGGATCCCTCATCCTAGAGATCCAAAGGCTGGAATTTTGTATTTTGTAAGGAAGTGTTGTTGGTTTCTATTTGCAACATAGTATTGTTGGGTGATCTAAGCTTCTCATGAGGTAAAGAGGTCTTTCATGCCGGGAGGATGGCGCTGGGTCAGACCAATGGGTTGTAATCCTCTCTTCTACTATTTCTATCAATAAAGCTATTTGAGTTTTCATCCATATTCTTGTATATATTTGAATCTTGTATTGATATATGCATTTGCATGGTCAATATACATCTAATCCTATATTGTTTATGGTTATAGATCTCTATGCTTTCATGATATTATGTTGCTTTGACTCTACAGGTGTTCTTTGAAGCGGGACAAGTAAGGAAGGAGTGCGTTATAGCTCCAAATCTCACTCTTGAGTTTTGTGAAGCTCCACTCATGGCATAGGGCAACCCCTCCTGCCAGATCTGGTCCCAAATCTAAAAAAGCAGTGTTTTTTCCCTATACGCGACATTGCCTTGAGCTAAACGCGTGTATACGCGGGTCTGTGTATACCCAACCCACATATATGTATAAAAACACTTAAAAAATAAAAATCTCCTTAATTTCAGGTGGAGATCACGGGTTTTACCTGTTGATCACCTATTAGTGCCCATGGCCCAACTGCTCCCAATGAATTCCCAACTAAAAAACTACTTTGGGGAGAAGTATAAAAAGGCTTCTATGGGAAGGCCAAGGGGAGGAGAGAAAAGAGAGAAATATTGCTATGCTGAGATTTCCCTAACCAGGTCTGAAGATCCTTGTGCCTCCTGCACTTCCCCCATCCTACAGGAAACCCTTGTTTCCTTGTGTGTATTGATGATTTCATACTACTTGAGAGATCATGGAGTAAGTCATGGAAGGAGTTTGTTAAAGGCTTGAGACTGGACGAATCTGGGAGACGGTTCCGCTTGGAGCCTGCAAAAGGACGACTCAGGTGAAATTGTTCTTTTTATGTACTTTCTTTGTCTATAATAAAAGAAACACATGTCTTTGTTCCTGATATATATCTTCTTCATGTTTTAATGTTCATGTTATGAATCATATGTGATAGGTTGTTTACTTGCATAATTAACTACCTTTCCTTATAATATGAAGTTGGTTTCTTTATGACGTTTAGTCCATATACTGCTGCACTCTCTTGAATTGTTGGTTTTGTAGGTCAAAGGAGCAAAGGAACTCAAAGAAGGATTTGGACCCTTGGAGGCTCTTCTCAAACGTAGGGCCTCAGGTACGCCCACTATTGTAGAGTTTGCTTATAGTAGCATTATGATTGCCTGGAATGTGTGTTTCTTTGCATAGATAACCTTCCGTCTGCTAGGGTATTCACCCAAGACCCTAGGGGAGTTAATCCCACAACATAATTGGTGACTCCACTGGGCACAACACTCTTGTTGTTCCTAGTTTGGGTATATTCAAGCCAATCAGGGCTCATCTGTCTGTTTATCTTCCGTTACTATGTAGTCAGTGCCTGAATTCTGAGCTGTGATCAGTTTTGTCCAGACTTTTTTTTGTTTTCTCTTGGAAGCTTTTTTATACGCTAGTTTCTCTATTTACAGAAGCATATATACGCATCTTTCCTTAAGTGAACCCGTGTATACGCGAGTTTATTTAAGCCTTGTCGCGTATACACGCATCTGTGTGCAAACACAGTTGCGTATATCTTTAATTTTCAAGATTTTTGAAATCTTTCTATTTCTGGAAGATTGTATGCTGGTCTGATTCAGTTTGGAACAATCATTGTTCTATCATAGTCTTTAGTTTTTACAGCAAGTGTCTTATTTCTATCTCTCTCTGATTGTGACAAGGTTGGTCTTGTTCATTTTCTTGCAACCGTCATTTATTTTTGCTTAAGAACACAAGTTTTCTTGTAAGGAATCTTGGTTGTTCTGTGTATTCAGGGCAGAAAGATTGAGTTCAATCTTTGTGTTGAGTTTTTTTTTAATGACTTTTTGGTTTGCATGGTTGAACTAGTTTTATGACCATCTTCTTTTCTTGCTTCTTGAAAGTCGTTTGTTTACGCTTTCTTGAATGTTGTCTTTTCAATCTTTTGGTTTCCTTTGCCAAGCTCATTTCTTTGCTTGTTGATTGTTAAAAGAATTTCAAAGCACCTTTGTTTTGTTGAGCTCCCACTTGTTCTGTGTTGTAAGCTCGCAAAGTGCTTCATTGCCTATTTTTTGGTCATCAAGTTTCAATCTTGTTAGAGCATGTTTGAAAAGTCGTTTTTGAGTTGCTTTTGAAGGAAATTTCTTGAAACCTTGTTTTGCTTTCTTGAACTTTGTTTTGATTGAGTTTTCCTTTTTGTTGAGTGAAAGTGCCTATTTGTTTGTCTTCATCTTGCTTTCAGTGCTTAGACGAAATAAGAAACAAAAGCTTATATTCCATCTAAACATTTAAGTGGCAAATCTATAATCGATAAACAAGCAACTTTCATCTTTTGTTTTAAGAGTAGTTTTTGAATTTTGCATCAGCATGTATTTATTGCATTAGGATTAGCTTGTGCATATTTCTAGGCATTTATAGTTTTGTTAGCTTTTGTGAGTGTGAAGTTTGAAAAGAAAAGAAAAAGTTGTACTTTTATTTGAAGTTCCTCTGAACCCTGTAGAAATTGTTCTTCATCGAAAAATGAAAAACAAGTGCATGTGCATGTAGTATGGTTTTATTAATTTCTTTTGCATCATAACACCACCAGTTTCACTTCCGTCATCCCTTGACTTAAATAACAACCCATTAAAATGAAGCGCTAATTTAAAATATACTAGAACTTTATATTTTTCAGTTAGATACATCAACAAGTTTTAGGATATTTTAGGGCCTTGGATTAGGTGTGTGGAGAGTTAACTCTCCAAGGCCATTTTAAACTGTCAAACATAGGAGTCTGAATAGTGAGTGAAAATCCAATAGCGTTAGGAAGACTAGGAAAGCTCCAGATCTGGGAGTTAAGCACGAGGGTCTGTAAAGACAGGGAAGAGAGATACCCCCTATTCTACTTGTCCAAACTTACCTCACAACTGTTCCGCCTAGCTTCTGATACGAGTTGGTAACCATTGTTGTTACTTCTAGGGATCTACACAGATGGCTGCGGAGGGGAATCCTGTGGCACCTAAGGTCGACGTTGTATCACTCTCAACGGTACTACTGGAGGGCACCCTTGTGAAACTTGGGGGCTTGCACCAGCGCAGCCTATTGTTAGGAGGTCAGCGTAACTTCCTTTGTTACCTTCGCTGATAGGACTGGGCTATCATTATCCCAGACTATCTTCGGAAGGCCCCTTACTTCACTTTCTCGTATTTTGGTGTTCGGTCCTAATCACCTAGAGTGGAAATACTTGGAAGTTGTTTGAATAGCTTATATCTTTAGGGACTTTATAGTGTGTGCTCTATGCTCCTAGTTGGCCTAGCTTTCAATTTTTTGAGTCTTTAGTTAGATCTTAACAAAAAATTCAAAGTGGCTGACCGATCGCCTAGACGGTCTCGAATACTTCATGGTCTTTCACCACCAAGTTCAGAGCCTTCACCTAGAAGGTGCAGAGGTAACACTACCGGTGGGTTTCGTCCTGCGGTAGCTGACGCATCGGGGATTGATCCTCCCATCAGGGGCATCAGTGCTCAGGATAGACCTGGTACTTCCATAAGACAAGAGAGAAGTACTCCTGTACTTTATCGAGTTCTCTTTCGGGCGCAACATAACATAGAGGTAGAAGAACTCTCAGATTCGTTAGCGGCTCTGAATTCTCCCCTACCTCCTAGTCATCCGTAAGTGTTACAATATGTTGGGTCTCCAACGCATCGACCGTCAAGTCCGGGTCACATAACGCACTTACCATCGATGACCACTACTGGAAGCATGGCTTCTACAAGTGCTACGACTATGCAGACTCCAATATATGTACAAGGGGGAGGAACTATTTCCATCCCCTCCGCTTCTTTATTCGGGTCTTTTGCTAGCATGTCTTTAGTTGGGACTACCTCCATTCCTTCTACGAGTGGAAAGTCCAAAACCAATGCTTTTAGTTCTGGATTTTTCCCATTTGGCACCCATTCACAGGGTATTCCGTCAGTTCTGTTTAGTGCCGACACATCCATGATGGGTGGATCGGCTTCATTCTAGGGTTTTCCTTTTGGAAGTGGTCATATACCACATTCCAACCCGACAATTGGATCTATACCTTTCTCTTCTTTAGGACAAGGTAGCAATCCTTTTCAAGGGTGGACTAACCCTGCGGTTAGTAGTATGGGAACTGGGAATTCGTTTCTCGGCCAACAAGGGAATAGGTTGTATTCCACGGTTAGTTCATTCCGAAGTATTCCTCCCCTAGCTTCTGCTTGGGATCCTTATCAGGGGCTGTCTGCTCCTTATAATCCTTTAGGAGGAAGTCGTCGGTTATGGAGGTTGTGCGGCGGAGTTGGTCAAACTCCAAGTTATGCTGGATCACAAGGCATGCCTTTTGGTTCATCTGGTTCTATAGGTTACTTCGGGTAGTCTGGTGCCTTCCAAAATCTAGGCCCATCTTTTCAGAACTTTGGGAGTTCTGCTCAGTCTGGGTGGAACCCACAAGGTCCTCCTAGGCTTCCGTTTCTGGCAACTTTGAACTTGCCAGACCTCACAAAGTTAACCAACGATCCAATAAAATATAATCCGGCTTAGCCTCCGGTCCCAACCAAACTTCCTTTGGACATTCCAAAATTCGAAGGGAAGAGCGGTGAGGACCCAGGCGATCATGTGACCACATTCCATTTGTGGTGCTCGTCGAACTCCCTTATTGATGATTCAGTTAGGTTGAGACTTTTTCAGTGTACCTTGACTAGTAATGCAGCCAAATAGTATATAGAGTTTCCAGGGGGTAGCTTTACATCTTTTTCTGACTTAGCGAATATTTTCTTAAAGCATTTCCAGTTGCCTGTCTGTTATGACGCCGGAACTGAACTTCTGGCCAATTTTCGTTAGGACACTGCAACTCACATTTCTGACCATATTCAGGAATGGAGAAGGAGAAAGAGGCTCATAAAAGCCGAAATCCCTCTAGAGTACCGTCTCTAATGGTTTTTTAAATCTTTACAACCTGAGATCTATAAGGATGTCTCGATGTCCAGAGTTTACTCTGAGGAGCAAGCCATTTTTAGGGCCTAGTAATTAGAACTGATCTACTCTCAGTCTAGGATCCTATAAAAATACTTTCCAGGTGCTCCTAGGTCACAGGTTGACATAGCTAAGTCAAATCCAGGTCCCCATGGGGATGGTATTGTTGGATCGGTAGACACGAATGCGATGAAATTGTTGAGCCAATTGCAGTAGTTGTCATTGCAAATTGCTTCAAACAACCAAGTCACATAGTCTACTACTTCGTCTTCCCAACCCTCTTCGATTAATGCTATCCAATCTGATAACCCCAAAGGAAATCAAAACTCCAATGGGAAAAAGAAAGGACGAGGTAAGAAAAAGAATCAAGATGGGAAGGCTGACACAAATAAATCTGGCAATAATGCTGGTGGGGGTAGAAATGAGTCTAAAAAGAAAATCAAGTTTCCATGCAAGTTGTGTAGTGGAGACCATTTAACTCATCTCTGCCCAAAGATTCAAGATGCTCAGCACTTGTTAGGGCAGCAAGGGGCTTCTAGTTCCCAAGCTTTTTTAACCAACCCTTTTCCCCAAGGGCAGCAATTGCTTGCTGGCGCGAGTTCAAATCCTGGTACCTCCTCAGGGGGTAGCCAGGAAGGGGAAAAATCATCAAACGTTTTCATGATGGGTTCTAATGTACATGTGGCTACTCGGTCACGTGATTATGGTGAAGCCGAAACTTCCAAGGAAAAAATTTCTCCCGAAAATACCGACCTTCATATTGAGCGACCCCCTGTTGAGACTATACCACGGATACCGAAAGGTTCCGCTAAACGCGCGACTATCAATCCTAACACTAGGGCTGCCTAGAATTATTCCATTATGGAGGATCTGGCCTAGAGTCCGTGCACCATGTCCGCTTTAGAGGTTCTCCAGCCGTGTCTGGCTCAGCAAAGGGCTTTACTCTCGGCAATTGCAGCAGTTGATCCAACCAATTCTTTAGTGCTCACTTTTGACATGTTAAATGTCAAAAAGCGACTCCCTCATCACATGGCTTTCCAGATAAAGTCTACATACCAAAAGATTAATATTTTTCGCACCGTTATTGATGAGGGAGATTCCACATGCATCATGTCAATGTCTTGCTGGAAGGCCATTGCATCTCATTCAGCTATTCCTTCACCCACCCTTTTGACTGCGTTTGATGGGCATTCTCACAAGTCACATGGGATTATCCCGGCCCTTCCTATATGTGATGGAGGAAAGGTCGTCAATGTTGAAGTAGAGGTCATAGATGCTAACCTAGACTATAATCTCATCTTAGGAAGGAATTGGGTATACGAGATGGATGCCATTGTTTCGAATCTATTTCGTGTCATCTGCTTTCCTCATGAAAGGAAAATCATTAAGGTAGATCAGTTGGATTATTGTCCAGTTGATCCTCAAGCAACTTCTGACTCTACTGTCCCCTTAGTGGATAACCCTCGCCCGCCTACTGAGAATCTAGGAGTTGGGATGTATTCCTCATTGATGGGTACCTTTGAGTTTCCCTCTCCTATCTCTCGAATCAATGTCATTTCATCATCCAAGGAGTCTCCTCAAGAAGGGTTCTTCCGAACTCATTATTTTTCAGACCCTTGGACCTTGCCTTCACCTACGGCCACATTAGCTGAAGGACAAGTAAATGGAATGGCATTCTCTATGTCTGCGGCTGAGCTTAGATATCATTCTGTCGTTAACTCCGCAGATGACCACTCTACTCCTTCTGAAGAGGAGTTTGAGGGTTATGTGGCCCCAACTTGGGCCTTTGATTCCACCTCTGCCTTGGACTACTTAGATGCTGTTTTACCTTCTGAAGAAGCAATCCTCGAAGTGATGATGGGTGTAGATCGACCCTGGGAAGACTTACACCATCGTTCATATTTCCTTCCTCCATTGCGGGAAGTGGAAGCTAAGTTATCCAAGCTATTCACTAGTGATATTTGTAGGATATCGAATGCTTTGGCTCCAGCACACTTTCGTGCCCAAGGTAATATGTCGGTGATCTCAGAAACGATGTCTATAAACATCTATAGGGACCCTAACGTGATTGAGAATCTCTTCATCGGAATTGAATGTTCCCCTGAAGAGGTGCAAATTTACACCAACCTTTTCAAATAATTTCGAGATGTATTTGCTTGCTCTTATGAGGAAATGCCTGGTGTTGTGTAGGTAAATCCCCTCCGCGGACAAAGGCGATCCCACTATCCTAAATGGGGTCTAGCAACAATCAAACAACGATAACACGTAGGTTCCTAATTGCAAAGTAAAGGCCAATGATGAGAGCCTACCTCGAATCCAACACTTATATTCGTAGAAGGGTCGTCGCTTCCGTTCTTTCGCTTCAGCTGGTCACAATCCTCACGATCCTCGTGAATAGACACCTGCACATGCAAAGAACAGACAATACCGCGCATAAAATCCAAGAAAGTAACTATGTTTTGAGTCAGAAGGATACAACTCAAATTTCATATAAGACACATGAGTGGACATAATGATAGTCGTCTATTGTTATTGTAAACAAAAGAGAATACAACCAAGTTCTCTGACATCAATCCTCCTTTGGTTGGGTGATCAGCAACACATGCCTTGCAAAGCTTGTAAGGGATGGGAACAAGCCTCTCTCTCCTCGATTACTTGGACATGGATCTCCTCCTTAAAGATTTAGCCTCATAGGGATGAACAAGGCCTCTTGCAAGATGAGCTTAGCAATTCTCAGACTTTGGGACTTAGATTTGGGAGCTTGAAAAGTAGAATTACTAACTAGCTTGTCAAAGGGGAAAGAAAAAGCTCATATAGAGGTAGGAGGAGTAGATAAGACCATCCACTTGATTCATGGGATTGTGCTTATCATTAGGAAGCTTCCATGAGAGGTGGAGAACTACTTCCCTCCTTGGGAGATATGAAGCCCAACTGAACCAACTCAAACTGGAATCAGTTCATGGATAGGGTGGAAGAAACCTTCGGAAGTTTGTTTGTTAAAAACTTTACCCAACTGGGTTGGCGCTAGTGTGACTCTGAGATAGAGCGCCAGCTGCCGTGCCCTATTTGGAGGATTTCCCCCATTGGCGTGAGTGGTACACTGTGGAACAGCGCCAATGGAGAAAGACCTATATTTTTGGGTATTTGCAGAAGGTGTCTTCAGGGCATATGGAGTACATACTTTAAGGGATACAATGTAGGTGTTTTCAAGTTATGTCACTTATCACAGGTCCCGGAATAGGTCCTCCAATGTGTGGGAGAAGGGGTAATGGGGACAGTGACAAAATATTGTGTAACAGATGCCCCTAAAGCATGAAGCCTGAGAGAGAGAGGGGTGAAGTGCTTTACAAGAACATGGTTGACTGAAAACACAGCCGCCAGAGAACTTGCACGAAGTACAACTGATAGCTCAAATACATGATGTACATGGTATGGGCGCAACCATCCATAGCAGAGTACATAAAAATCTCAATCCCAGGTATGGACGCAGCCATCTGATGAGGATCAATGAATATACTCAGGCATGGTCGCAGCCATCCAGTGAATGAGTCATGTAGTGATTATAATAATCCACAAAATGCAGCCTAGATCTCAACATACAAAATCCAGGGTCTTGTGCTCCAACTTGACCCGAACAAAGTACAAGTTCAAGCATGCGAATATAGGAGTCGAAGTTGAACATGCGAGAACATCGTCTGATTACCAGTCAATGATAAAAATTGTTAACAGATGCGAGAGGTACCACCAGTAATGACAATGGTCCTCAAGGTACTATAGGTACAATCCACGGCGTGTGAATCAGTGAACCAGTGTCGAACACCCGTAGAATCATCTGATTGGAGGCCAATGATGAAAACCTCGCGTCGAACACAAAGAACCTGCCATTGAGGCATGCAGGCTCCAAGATACCTGAAGGGAGTCTCTAAGTCAACTGCCTGCATAATGAGCTGAAGTCGATAGGAAGTGACCTTGATCGAAGGTGGGCCATAATGTTTCCCACATCATCGACATGAGACAGAGAAGGATAAAATGTTTTGTGTGACATATTAGAGGGAGGTTGAGTATTCTGCAGAGGTCAACTTCTCTTAAACATATCGGCGGCACGATAGTGGACTTGGCATTATTTGACATCAAATGATCAGGGGTCATGGTGACAAGGCGATGAGCAGATGAATGGTCAAACAGGATAACCCAAACCCACGGAGGCAAGTGTGAAACAGAGTGAGATATCCCCACCCAGACACTAATGCAGACGAGTTCCATGTTCAAGAGTGACATACTGCCGACATGACGATGATTATGGTTCCTTTATTCCCCCACCATTTATGGCGAGTACCCTGGTTATTTTTGAATGGCAAGCTTGACGGGGATAGCATATGCTTGAGAGGCATCATTTTGACAGAATCCGATGTCATTAAGTTTTTAACGAGTCTGACAAAGGAAGAACTCAACGTCTCTTCATATTTAGAGAGTTTGAAAAGACAGCGAAAAGGAAACTCCAGGGGTGTCCTTTTTCATAAAGTTGTGTCTTTCGAGCCCGAAAAAGTATAAAACCATGCTCGAAAGAACCGCCCGATCATTACGACTGAGGAGTACTTTTCATAAATAGTGACTCTGATCTGAAAAAGTAAAAAAGCGATAAAAATCACGTTGCTTCGTGACCGTTAACGAACTGGAACGACAAGGGTCCAATGATCTTTTCGTTTTTAACGGTCGGAAAAGGGTTTAAAGACGACCGCCTCTCATGTCCGTTTAACGAGTCGAGAGGACCAACTCGGCATTCTTTTCACGTTTAGAGAGTCAGAAAAGAGCAAAAGATGACTCCAAAGTGACTTTTTCATGTATTTACCGAGTCCGAAAAAGTATAAAATACAACTCGTTTCGCCATGAAAGCTGCGTAAACACCTGTCGTTGCACAAAAAATCTACGTAAAACCCATTTTTGACACAAATATCCATGAAAATATTCATAAAAATGACTTTTAAAGCCTATTTAGGGTCAAAAAGCTATAAAATGGTGAAAATGGTAAAATAAAAATTACTTTTCACTTTTTACCTTTGGAGAGTGACATTAGGGCTTTTTGGAGTGCGACCTTCAGTTGGCGATTTCGGCCAATCCAGTGGACCATTTTGAGCGCCGTCAGTGTCAAGTAAGCGGTCTTGTCCTTAGCTTCATTTTCATCCATTTAGAATTTGTTTGTTATTGCATTTTCATTTCCTATGGGGGGATTTGCCCATTGGCGTGGGTTTCGAGCATGGACCCGCACCAATGGGGCAAATTTCCCATAGGGCGCGCGCCCATGGGCTCCACTGTTTTAGAAACAGTCGTGCCAACGGCCGCACGCATTTTTTAGCCAATTTCAACAAATTCAAAACCCATTTTTCTGCAATTTCAAGTTATATGAGAGTCTAATGCATTATTTTGACTTGTATTTGTAGGACAATACAAAAATGGTGATGGTATGGAAGGAACAAGAACATGACCAAGTGGACACATTGGCCCTAGCTGACGAGGATTGCATGGAAGCTCTCAGAGCGTGTGGGCTTAAAAAATACTTCATGCTATCCTATTTACGAGCTCAGCTAGAGCTCCTACAGTACTTGATCAACTTGTGGGATGTAGAGGAATAGGTGTTCCGGATACGAGATCAGGTGCTGGAGTTAGACGTGTCTGATGTTTACTCCTTGACTGGATTGTCACGACGAGGGCTAGTGCCTCGATTGACTGGGAGCAGGCCATCTGGAGAGAAGATGGATGAGGTGAAGGCTCGAATTTACCCGGAGGCAAAATATGGGCAGGGCAGTTCGAAGGTGGATATCCCCACAGTTCAGGACCTGACACTGCGAGCATTGCTATTCACTTTTACACGAGCTGCGGGGGCACAAGCGCCCCACAAAGCTACGAAGAACCACCTACTATTAGCGATAGAGTGCCTTAGCCCGACGATCTTAAATTGGGCGTCAGCTGTGATGACCAATATGAAGAGGCAGCTGACAAAGGCCAAGTGGGGCAAGCTACAACAGTTCGGGTATGGTTCCATCTTGGTGATGTTCTTCTTGGAATGTGTGCCAAGCTTCCAGGGCCAAGGGGCCTTTGTGGCAGACCCAGCACCTCGAGAGCCGAGGATGGCTCGATGGGCAGCACTGATGCTGAGGGGTGGTGGCGTCCAGAAGATGTCCTTCAGACCGGAGTTCTTTGGGTGGCTTTGCTGCCAACTGATCATTGTGGAAGACTGGCAGTATGCGGGGATAGACTTCACTGGAGATCCTGACCTTCCCTTGCCGGATGGAGAGGACTGGGGCGAGGATATTGGTACGTCCTCATTTTTTTGATTTTATATTTTTATGATTTTTTGTTAGTACATGCTTGTCCTACTGACTTTTATATGCATATGCAGATGTCAGCCCAGAGCGTCCAGCTGGCGTGTCTTCCATTGTGAGGAGACATCCAGTAGCAACAGTAGCAGGAGCATATCCTTAGGAGGAGGGTGGTGACAGAGGGGAGCTTATCCAGAACCTCAAAGCTATCACTCGAGGGATCCCAGATTATGCTCGGCTAGCGGATGTCCCGCTAGCGTACCAGAGGCACACAGTAGGGGTGCCAACTCGCATCCACCGGCTCTTGAGGCGTCTAGTGCGAGCGGTGACGTGCTACTATGAGCACCACCGATACTAGATATCTAGGCTTTTCTTTTCATGCATATGTTTTGAGAGACATGTTGTCTCTGGATATATTCAGACAAACATGTATTATTTTTTGATGATGCACGGGGTGCAAACATTTTGGACACACACACACATATATATATATACATATGTTTTATGGTTTATTGTATTTTATGCTTCTTGTGTTATGTTGAATCACATGTTATGCAAATTCCTGTCCAACACATAATTAGCTAATGCATCGGTTAATGTATTAAGTCGTCTTGGAATATGTTGATAAGTAATGAAATCAAAATCCCTTTCTAATAACTTAACACGTAAATACAACCTCAAAATCCAATGATCTCTGAGGGAATAATGCCCGTTGAGTTGGTGGACTACAAGTTGAGAGTCCAAGTTCACAACCAACGTGCGAATGCCGAGGTTAATTGCCTCAGCTAATAATTCAATCAAAGCACTATATTCAGCAACACTATTCGTTGTACAACCTAGACAAACCCCTTGAATGTCTGCTAACTCACCATGAGGATCATAGATCACCCATGCCGCAGATGACAAGCTGCGTGTATTGCGGGAAGCACCATCAGCGAAACCAACGTAAGGCGATCTAGACATTTGTTCAAGAAGCAAAAGACACAATAAGCAGAAATTACACCGACATACCAAGATAAAAATATAAGAAACATGCACACACAACACACTTGCTGAAAGCACACGTATGTACAAAAAGTAAAGTGCACGGATGATACTTGGTTCAAGTCAAGCCCATTTCAGGACTTGCCTTATCGCACTGTTGCGTAACCGGCCTAGATAATTTAGGCGTCGTCTCGGCCTGTTTTATAAAACAATCAATGGCACTGATGATCTGCCCATGCCCCCCGGCCAAGCGAGGTTTACAAGCTAGAGGATCAATGCCCCCGGGTGTAGAGGGGCCGAGGGTCGCAACAGTGTGCAATGAGGGATGAGAACGAGTAGAAACCAAACCGAGCGAAGCAAGGTTCGGAGGTGGGAGTGAAAAGACACCCATAAGGGCGGGATCTTTGAAGAGCCAGGCTCCCACACTCTCGAAAGGGATGGAGGTATGCTCCACCAAAGGCACATTGCCTTCAGAAGAAGAAGCGAAGAAGGAGAGCTGGTCTACCGTGACAATTTTCCACGGGTGAGGGAAACGAATGACACGAAAGAGGGATGAAGCCCCGGCACGCATCGCGTACGTCCAACTCCAGCCCAGAAGGAGGTTGTAAGTAAGATTTGCGTCAATGACCTCGACTTCTACTTCAACGGTTTTCCCTTCTAAAGTAATCGGTAATCGTTGAAGAATACCATAGGGACGAGATTCTCTCCCATCAAAGGATTCCAACGTCATGGGAGACTGGCTCAAAGGCGGAGACCCGATCGCTTTCCAACAAGCAATAAACATGATGCAAGTTGATGCGCCTTCATCAATAACTGTACGATGGATCGTTTTTGAATTGATGATGACTTGTATAAGAAAGGCGATCTGATGAGGCAGCCTTGGGACATGGCTCTCGAGATCAAAGGTGATTAAATTCGAATCTGCCAGGTCGATGCCACCGATGGCTGATAGCAGGGACTTCCTCTGAGGGGGGAAGCTCTGGAGAACCTCTAAGGTGGAAATAACTGACAGAGCCTGCACTAAGTCCTCAACTATGCTATAGTGCTGGGCAGCACGAGAATTTGAGTTTTAAGATGATCTCCTGAGTACTCCTTTGGTAGGGGGTCGGATGGTCGTCTCAGTGCTTGGTCTCTCGATATGGAGAGGACCAGAGCTGGATGAAGGAGCGCTTGAGGGGACCTCAAGCTCCTTCCCGGCGGACGACGGATACTCCTTTGTTCGAGTTGTTACATGAACGGGAATGGATCCAGCCATGAAGACTTGGGAACCAAACGGAGACGAAGACGAAGATGGATCAGCCACCATTTAAGTCTGTTGAGAGGGGAAAGGTTCTTTCAGAACCGCAAGAATCCCAGGGGCACCTTTCAACAAACAACTAACCTCGAACCACCTTGGGTAGCCTTTGGTGTAGTGATCCTCATCACAGATGAGACAAGGATACTTGGGTTTGCACTTGGCTCCTTCCTCGGATGGAGGTTTGGAGGAATCCTGTTTAGGTTGCTAAGACTTATTCTTTGCTTTCCCCTTTTTCTTTCCTTTCAAGGCCTTATTCGCCATGGTGGAATGGATGGTGTTAACCTCGGAAGTACTTCCAGAATTTGAACCACCCTGAGAAGTGTTTTCGTTAGAAGCATTCAATTTTTGCTTCCCAGGGTTCGAGGATGATTTTTTGGATGACGGATTTACAAAGCCAATAACTCCATCAACAGATGGCTTTGGTGGAGCCTTGGATGTACCGGGTCTCGGGGCATCAGGAAAATACTCATATAAAGTACCTGACTGAGAATAAACTAAGTCAAGGTACTAGGCACGTGCGATAGCTTGCTCTTCAGTCACACAAGCTCCCATAGCAATGTCCCGTGCGATCATAGGGACAAAGGAAGTTGTGAACCAATCAGTGAGGAGTTGATCAGGAATCCAAAACTTGATCAACCGATGACGCCTTCTCCATTCATGTATATGATCAAAGATGTGCGTAGCCATGTCCTGCTTGAGAGATGTAAGGAGATGGGTCCCTGTCTCGTACCGAATGGGTAACTGAAAATGAGTGAGGAATGCCATTGCCAATGAATTGAAATCTCGAAAAGATGCATGGGTCAATTCAATGTACCATTTAGCAGCGGAGCTGGTGAGATTCCTTTGAAACAGGCGAAGCTGGACCGAATCATCAAGCCACGAATTAGACGAACACCAAAGGTGATAAGTCATTACATGGGCTTGAGGATCGTCTCCATCTTTGTCGTCGAATTTGGGGCAATCGCCGGGTATCTTAGTTGGAACTGGTGGCCATTGTGGATTATGCAAAATAGGATCATTGGTTAACTTCGACACATCGGGAAGTTCCAACATTGCTAGAAATGGTAGCTGTGGGTTGAAGGACATCTGCGGATATGAGGTAGGGCCAGAGTTCCATCCAGTTGCTGGTTGCCCCCATTGACCTCGTCCGGACGAACCAGGTCCAAAAGGACCTTGCCCATAGGAACTTTTTCCATAACGGTTATATCCATAACTGGATGGTTGATTCTGGATCTGCCCCCCTGCGCCCCATTGGTTACCATACTGACCTGCAGAAGCAACATTGGGTTGCTGGTAGTTTTGATAAGGGGGTGGCCTGCGGCTGTTGATAATTTTGATACGAGGAAAATTGATTTTTCCCCTCGGGTTGCTGGTATCCATACGGTTGCTGGGCTCCATATTGAGCCTGGGAACCAGGCTGCGTTTGATAAGAAGGTTGGGATTGATACCCACCTTGCAGCTGGAGACCAGTTTGATTCTGGGGCTAGTAACTGGGTTGAGCTTAAGAAGCAGGAACCATCTGCATGCCCGGTTGAGCAGGCCCAGAGAGATATCCTTGCGAAGACTGAGGTTGGGCCACCTGGCTGGAAGGATGTCCTGGTTGGATCTAAGACGGACCTACTTGCCCAGAAGGTTGAACTTGCTGGGTGTTTGGTTGTCCTTGCGCAACCGAAGGTTGTCCTTGTAGACCAGATGGCTGACTAGGCTGAGCAGTGGGCTGGCCTTGCTGCATGTAAGGCTGGCCACCTTGCCCAGACGGGTAGCCTTGCTGGGTTCCAGGTTGTCCTTGTTGCGCATAAGGTTGTCCCGGATTCCCATAGGGTTGACCGAAAGGGTATCCCTACTGGACTCCAGGTTGTCCTTGTTGAGCATAAGGTTGTCCCGGGTTTCCAGAAGGTTGCCCAAGAAAGTAAAAGATGGACCACCAGAGGCTGAAGGTTGTCCCTGGGAGGGTTGTCCTTGCTAGCCTCCAGGTTTCCCTGGATAGGTTTGGCCATAATACTACTGCCCATAATTAGGCTGCGTGTAGGATTGCTGACCTTGGTATGATGGTCCTTGATATGGCTACCCTTGATCCAGATGGAATTGGCCACCACCGTAACCAGTGGTACCCCAAGCAACATTCAACTGAATTGAAGACTCAACCGCAAGTTGAGCTGGAAAGGAGGTATACAAATGATGACCTATAGGGTCATAATAGGGGCCTTGCACATTTGGATTTTGGACAACATGCAAGAACTGAGAATATGCCCCCCTGCTGAAATGGCATCAGAAGAAGGTGGGGCACTGCTTGCAGGATGAACAACTCTGGCAGCATGTGCCGATTGACCACTACGTACCAGACCACAGGATGGGCTGGCAACAGTAGTTACGACGGAAGATGCAGTAACGGCACTAGCAACCAGAGTCGACGATGTGACACAAACGGTCGGATTGGTCGCAACTGACGTGACAGCGGTATGGTGAACTTGGGAAACAAAAGGTCCTGTAGTGGGAACGATGTTATTATCCCACATAGAAGAGGAACTCCCAAAGCCCATGGCATCCCTCAGAGATCTATAGCACGCAGGCACTGTAATACCGAGAGGTGTAACAATGTATGGTGTAGATATGACCGGGGATGTGGCCGGGATAGGAGTCTCAATACTCGACATAACAGGTGTTCCACTCGATACGGGAGATGTGTCTTCCATATCAGAAGAAGCCATCGGGGTCGAAACACCAGTAGGAGTAGAGGGAAAATCCTCTTCGGAAGGCTCCCAAACAGGGTTCCAAAACAAATCATAAAGCTCGTCCTCTGGAGCACGAGAGTTCAACGGTTGGACACTTGGAATAACAGGGAAAGTGTCACCACAAACCGGTGTCTTAGGAGCAACAAAAGAAGGAGACCCTTGGTCACTCGGGACGGGAGACGGGATCGATGGATCCGCCATGATGATCGAATCAAACAAAAATCCTAGACAAGCTAACAATAAAAGACCCTACTCAAAACTAACACACACAAGATCTAACAAGGTAAATGTAATCGTGGTCGAATAAATTTTTAAGACATTAGGACACAACTTGACCTTTTCATGTTTTAAGAGTCGAGAAAAGGACAAAAGATGACTCTAGTCGCCTTCGAATATTTAGTGAGCCCGAAGTGACAAATGCTTAAGTGAGACTTTTCTTTTAAGGAGTCTAAAAAGGATCAAAAAGTGACTACTCTGGAGAAACTAGGCAATGGGTTTACCAGACAATCCGTAAAACTGCATATACACCTTAGCGATCATATGAAAGCAAAGGACTTTCCGTACGATAGTCAATCTTCCCGAATGCTGTGTTCGGTGCGCTACGGGCTGTAAGGCAGCAGACATGGCTTCCTATGGATCAAGGATGATAACCTAGTGGAGTCTCCCCATATATACGCGACGGTATGTGGGAGCACAAGTCCGTACTAGACCACAGTTGAGTCACACAAGGAGGAATCACCCAACCTTAATGTGAG
>APFE031565871.1:188194-241016 GCA_000404065.3 Pinus taeda
GCCGGAGCACGTCTCTAGCCTAGACCTCTAGAATGTGAGCGTTATGTTCCAATGCATTTTTAAGTTCATTCGATTTATTTTAAAGTTGATCTTGAGTTAAGTTTTGGTTTTCAGGTCCTACCATATGTACTTTCTCAAAATCCCTAGATGCAATATATATGCCAAAACATGTCATTCCATTTGATGAATGCTAATTACAAAAGAGTTAGAGAGATTTCATGCAAATGAAATGATCACAAACAACAGAGAGTTTCCCTAATGCAGCTAATGCAAATCAGTAAAACTTTCTTTAAGATCACTAATTCACTAATCAAAATGAAAATTCCTAACTTTCATTAACTGTTTCAAAGCAAAAGAGATTTTATTTTTCAATAATGGAAAAATGCACTAAATAACTTTTGAGAAATAAAACTAACAAATTCTAACCAATACACACACGTTCAGTTCCTCAAAACATAAATCAAACATCCAAGGAATCAAAAAGGTCCCAAAGACAACAATGAGCCGTGTGATCTAGGCTCAAAGTGAGACGAAGCAGAATTCAAGTGAAGAAGAAGCAAATCACCTAAATAACACAACGAAATGATTCACGACTACCAAAAAAGTGTAAGGGGGCAAACAAGAGAGTCGACTGGACAACAAAAAGATGAAAACACCTTAGGAAGGCTCGATTCACAAGGCCACTAGATGCCCTAGGGCTAGAAATGCGAAATCGGTAGAAAAAAGCAAACACCCAAAGGGTAGCGATTGAAACCAGTCAAATCACACTCCAAGACACTTTAGTAGTCTAATAAAGGTACTTAGGACAAAACCAAAGCTCAAAAAAGTTGAGAACCAAGCAAACTTCAAAGTTTACAGGCCTGGCGCGACTGTCAGGCTGCAACTAGCACCTTTCAGGGATTGGCACGGGTTGTAAGTGTGCAACATGCACCAACTGGCGTGACTGTCACGCTATAAACTAGCACTAGTCGAGTTTGCTATGAAAAAATAAAAAACAAAGAGCCAAGGCTAAACCAGCAATACCTAAGTACTCTCAAGAGGCAACAACACAGGTCTCCAACCCAGAAAGAAAAACAAGCGGGAGAAACCAAGGAAACAATCAAGGAACAAGGCTAGTCCCAAGTCATTCAGTTTGCAAACCAAACCGGAGATGGACTGAAGTAGCATTGATCTACTTCGCTAATGCAAAGCAATAGCGTTTCGAAGGCTATCTAGCCAGACTTCAGACTCCGTCTAATAGTTTACAAATCAAACAACAAGACAAGATAAACAAACAAGGCAAAAGCCAACTCCCCAGTGGAGTTGCCAAATTGTTGTGTAGGTAAGTCCCCTTTGCGGACAAAGGTGATCCCACTAGCCTAAATGGGGTCTAGCAACAATCAAACAACGCTAACACGCAGGTTCCTAATTGCAAAGTAAATGCCAATGATGAGATCCTACCTTGAATCCAATGCTTATATTCGTAGAAGGGTCGTCGCTTCCGTTCTTTCGCTTCAGCTGGTCACAATCCTCACGATCCTCGTGAATAGACACCTGCACATTCAAAGAACAAGACAAATACAAGCATAAAATCCAAGAAATGCAACTATGTATGAGTCAGAAAGGATACAACTCAAACATCATAATAAAGACACATGAGTGGAACCATAATGATAGTCGTCTATTATTATTGATAAACAAAAGAGAATACAACCAAGTTCTGACGTCAAATCCTCCTTTGGCTGGGTGAATCAGCAACACATGCCTTGCAAATCTTGTAAGGGATGGGAACAAGCCTCTCTCTCCTTGATTACTTGGACATGGATATCCTCCTTAAAGATTTAGCCTTATAGGGATGAACAAGGCCTCTTGCAAGATGAGCTTAGCAATTCTCATACTTTGGGACTTAGATTTGGGAGCTTGAAAAGTAGAATTACTAACTAGCTTGTCAAAGGGGAAAGAAAAAGCTCATATAGAGGTAGGAGGAGTAGATAAGACCATCCACTTGATTCATGGGATTGTCCTTATCATTAGGAAGCTTCCATGAGAGGTGGAGAACTACTTCCCTCCTTTTGAGATGCGAAGCCCAACTGAACCAACTCAAACTGGAATCAGTTCATGGATAGGGTGGAAGGAACCTTCGGAAGTTTGTTTGTTAAAAACTTTACCCAACTAGGTTGGCGCTAGTGTGACTCTGAGACAGAGCGCCAGCTGGCACGTCCTCTTTGGAGGATTTCCACCATTGGCGCGAGTGGTACACTGTGGAACATTGCCAATGGAGAAAGAGCTATATTTTTGGGTATTTGCAGAAGGTGTCTTCAGGGCATATGGAGTACATACTTTAAGGGATACAATGTAGGTGTTTTCAAGTTATGTCACTTCTCACAGGTCCCGGAATAGGTCCTCCAATGTGCGGGAGAAGGGGTAACAGGGACGGTGACAAAATACTGTGTAACACCTAGCATTGATCCTTCTATAGTTCAGCATGAGATCAAGATGTATGAAAACGCTAAGTCGGTTCGTCAAAGGATTAAACCGGTTAATCCTAGGAAAGCAGTAGCCATTAAAGCCGAAGTAGAAAAGCTGCTCAAGGCGGGTTTTATATACCTTGTTCCTCTTACCGATTAGGTTTCTAATCCAGTCCCTGTAGATAAAAAGCAAGGAACAATCCGAGTATGAATCGACTTTAGGGACTTAAACAAGCTTGTCCGAAAGATAATTACCCCATGCCATTCATTGATCAGATTATTGACGAGTGTGCGGGTAATGAGATTTTTTCCTTCATGGACGGTTTTTCTGGTTATAATCAAATTTCTATCCATCCTGAAGATCAACATAAGATGGCTTTTATATGTCCCTGGGGTACCTTTGCATACAGAAAGATGTCGTTTGGTCTCAAAAATGCTGGAGCCACGTTCCAGTGGGCCATTTCATATGCTTTCCACGACATCAAACATATCATCGAAGCATACTTGGATGATCTCGCTGCTCATTCTCGAAAAAGAACTGATCATCCCAATCACCTTTGAATGGTTTTTGAGCGATGTCGTTTTTATAAAATCTGGTTGAATTCTAACAAGTGCGTTTTCGCGGTTACGTCGGGTCGGTTGTTAGGGTTCATTGTGTCAAATGAAGGGATTAGAGTTGATCCCTTCAAGGTAGAGGCAATAATCTAGTTGCCTCCCCCGTCCTCCATTCAACAACTTCAATGTCTTCAAGGGAAGGCTAATTTCTTAAGACGGTTTATAGCAAACTATGCCAAGATCACTAAAGGGTTTATGTGTTTGCTCCGCAAAGGGGTTTCATTCGTATGGGATGACTTTGCGCAGCGATCGTTTGATGCTTTGAAAAAGGCATTAGTCTCTACCTCGCTCTTGAGTCCACCGGATTATGGTAGGGACTTCCTTTTATATCTCGCTGCAGCAGAATCAACCATTGGTATGGTTCTCATTCAGGAAGATGATGCTCTCACAGAGAACGTGATTTATTACTTGAGCTGAGGCTTGATAGGTCTTGAACTTCGCTATTCTCCGGTTCAGAAGTTGGCCTTGGCAGCTGTCCATGTTGTCCAGCGGCTCCGTCATTATATCCTACTACACAAAACTTTTTCCTTGGCAACAGTCAATCCGTTTTAGTTTCTCCTCAGTAGGCGAGTGATTGGGGGAAAATATAATCGATGGATTGATATTCTACAAGAATTTGATCTCAAGTTCTTGTCCACTAAGTCTAAGAAATCTATGGTTTTTGCCGAGCTAATTTCTGAGCTGCCTTGTGGAGAGGATATTGTTTATGAGGAAAGTTTTCCCGACGAACATTTATTCCTCATCTCTTCACTCAACCCTTGGTATGGAGATATCATTGTTTATCTCCAGACTTTGAAGTTTCCTTCTGCTTTCTCTAAGGATGAACATCGCAAATTACATCACCTCGCTAAAAATTATGTCATTATTGGTGATACATTATATCGTCGAGGGGTTGATTCAATCCTTCGGCACTGTTTAACCTTAGAGGAGGCAGATTTTGTGCTAAATGATTGCCACAGTGGAGCTTGTGGTGGTCATCTATCAGGGCTTGCTACAGCCCAGCGTATCTTGCATGCCGACTATTTTTGGCCTTCACTCTTCAAATATTGTGTTGAAGCGGTCAAACGCTATCACCCGTGCCAAGTTTATACACGGAAGATGCGTGCACATTGAGCTCCTCTTTTTCCCATTGTCACTGTCGGTCCCTTTACTAAGTGTGGTATTGATTTTACAACTTGTCATCCGCCTTCAGCAGCGAATCACAAGTATATTATCGTGGTCGTCGACTACTTCATGAAGTGGGCCGAGGCCATGCCCACTTATAAGAACGATAGTGAGACAGCGGCGTTGTTCCTTTTTAATCAGATTATCTCAAGGTTCGGTATCCCAAGAGATATTGTCACTGACCATGGCAGTCATTTCCAGAATCAACTAATGTCCGAATTGGCTCTCAAGCTAGGTTTCCGACAGGAACATTCGTCTCCTTATTATCCTCAGGCCAATGGATAGGTCGAGGCAGTAAACAAAACTCTTAAGACGATCCTACAAAGGACAATTGATAAAAATAGATCCAATTGGCATCTTATGTTGTATCCGGCTCTATGGGCATACCGAACCTCCGTCAAGACTGCTACAGGTTTTACACCTTTTCAATTAGTTTATGGGTTGGAATCTATCTTTCCTGTCGAAATGTGAAATTCCATCTCTTAAGTTATCTATTGAGCTCCTTCCAGAGACCTCGGGTCTCGAAGAGTGCCTCCTTCACTTGGAACATCTCAATGAGCAGCGTCGAGATGCAGCCACAGTAAATGAGGCTCATAAGAAAAGGGTTAAAACCGAGTATGATACAGCTATCCGTCCTCGTGTATTTTCTGAAGGTGACCTTGTCTTTGTCTTTGACCAAGATAAGGACACCTTGGGGGCAGGAAAATTCAAACCTATGTGGTACAATCCCTTCATAATTAAACGAGTTTTAACAAAAGGGTCGTATGAGTTAATCAATTTCGAAGGAAACAAATTGGCAGAACCCCAAAACGAGCTCTACCTTAAGAAGTACTTTGCTTAAGTAGCAGCTAGGCAATGGCTTCTTTGTACATTATGTATATTTGTACATATTTTTTAGAGAGTTTGTGATATCAACACTTTTTGCTCTGCTTTGGCAGGTGTTGATGGATGACTTGGTCTATTTTGGATTCGCCGATGGTGCTAGTTGGCACACTCGGAATCTCACTTCCGCGGCTTGGGTACTATATTATCCAATTGGTCAATTGATGATATCAAGGGGAGTATGCATCGGTCTTGCTTCAAACAATATGGCTGAGTATACTGCCGTCATTAATTTGCTATCTGAGTCAATTTCGCATGAAATCGACTCGTTGGTAGTTTATCTTGATTCACAATTGATAGTGTCACAATTAAATAACATTTATCGGGTAAGGGATCCATGTTTATATCGCCAGTATTTAAGGGTGAGGTTGTTGCAAAGATCATTTACTTATATTACTTATTTTCATATTCCAAGATCTCATAATTGGTTAGCTGATTCTATCGCTAATCAAGCATTAGACTAGCACATCAATCATTCATCACAATAAATTAAGCATCAAAAAGTCAAATTGTATATATATATATATCATAAAGCGTCTCGAGCGTACATAAGTCTATTCAAAAAATATACAAAATTGGGACTCAAATTCCCATAATCATGTCCACTATATCTAATTCCCCGGCTCAGGATGAGCGGCTAAGTAGGAAACTACTACATTGGCTACACGCCTAAAAGTGCAGACCTAGTTACGTGGCATGCCAACCACATGATGCTGCATCTCTATGGGAAGGTCTTCTACCGCCGCCATCGGCACTCGGTGGGTCAGTCTCACCAAATGTTGCTGAACTGTGTGTAAAGTTTGTTCCGTGGGTGCAGCCGCCTCTTCAGCCCCTTGGTTGCGACGCTTGTGGCGTGGGAACTCATCTGGTCATACAGGCCCAATATCTGGAACATGATTATTATATTAGTCATTTGAATCCTATCAAAAATATTTTCAAAGTTCATTATTATATTTGAAAAATCAAAAAAATCATAAAATCAAAAATCACTTACCAATGTCGCCCCATGCTGCGGTCGGTGGTAATGCTAGATTGGGATCTCCTCAAAAATCCAACCCAACATAGGGGTAGTCATCAATGGCAATGATTTACTGATCCAACCAAGAAAATAAATCATCATCGAAAGCAGTCTGTGGGACCTCCCCACCTCCTAGACGTTTCATCAGGTCAGCCCACCTACCCATTCGAGGATCTCGTGGGGCGCTAATTGAAACTTGTACTCTGGGACGAAGTGCAGGGACTCTCTCGAAGAAGAAAGAGCACAAGATAGTCCCATAACCGAAGTTTTTGGTATGTCCTCTCTTGATAGAAGTAAGTTGGCTTTTCATGTGAGCCAAAAGAGGAGTACACCAATCAAACACTATGGTCAAACAGTCAACCGCCACGCTCATGTTGAGTCGTGATGCTTGATGCAGGGAAGCAGATCTGTTCACTCGAGCTATGATGAACAAGATTATTCTCAGCGGTAGACTCACCACATGTGTGATGGAAATCTGACTTCCGACTTTCTTCGGATGTCCCAGGCAATATATCTATATGTAGTCCTCTATGGAGAGATTGCTCCATGTTCTCCCTCGGGAATGTACTACCTCTTCCCTTTGGGAAAGGCCTGTAATGAAATAGATATCTTCCACTTCTATCCTCAGTGGCATCTGATCAATCATAAAAGCATCCTCCTCGATGTTCCAGTAATCAAGAAGCATCTTGACCAGACATGTGTTTGGTTTCATATTTGGTAATTTGAAGAACTTAAGCAAACCGCATCCCTGTAATGCATCTAGAGCCTCTAGACTGTTCATAACTTCTTCATCTACTGCGGTATGCTCTCTTTCTTGCCAGGTGATTGTCATCCTGAAAGAAAAATCAGTTTCAACGGTTAGTTTTTTGGTTTTAAATGTCCGCGGCGTATACGCGGGTCCCCTTTACACACAGTCGCGTGTAGGGCCCGCGTGTACGGGGGTTGCATATTACCAACCTGCATCTACGTCGCGGAGAAAATTTTGGCAAGAAACTCAACGGTGAAACATTAATTAAAACTTCTAAAAACAATCACAATCAATTACAAGTTAAGAATGAGGGTTACCTAGAGATTTTTGAGGAATTTGAATAGTTGAATTTGGCATATGGGAAGTTAGCTCCTTTTGCTCCAATTCTTTGCTCTCAAACTCAAATGGTGAAAATGGTGAGTTCGAAATCCTTTTTATAAGCTTTGAAAATGTCAATTTTTTTCAAAAATTGATTTTGTTTGGTCTCACGTAACTTTTAACTTTGGAGCTTGGAATGTCGAGAATGGTTTGATTTTCAGGACATTTTGGATGTTTTTCGACTATTTCGAGACGGTTCCATGGCTGCCGACCCGTCATGGCAGGTATCATTTTCTCACTGGAATATAGGTTAGGGAAGCCATTTTTTCTGTTGCATCATGCATACTAGCCTCCATCTGTCAATACACTTGCCATAGGGTCGATCCCATCATGTTATGGTTCATAAACCATCTTCACTCGCCGATTCTTTAAATCATGACACAATGGTAGAGCTATCCTTTACATGGGCATCCTAGTTAGCACCTCACTGACATTTGTTTCCCATGCTGCTTCGATTTGAGTAGGCTCAAGAGTCCTCTACAGTCCTGCCATGACTTATACGATGAAGACTCATTCCTCTTTGCTTATTCGTTTCGTTCTGGCCTTATACCCTAGAGGCTCCTTTGTGTTGAGTTGTACTACTGCATTGCATTTTGACTATCTACACCTTTTGGCCTTAAGTTAGCTTCACTTGGACTCGTGTTTAAGCCAACTTTTGACCATGACGACTGCACCATCAAACTTGCATACCTTTTACCTCTGCAGCTTGACACACCTTGACCCGTGGAAGGAACACACCTTTGAGTGTCTCTGGTTAGTTTTCGCCTCCCTCAATTGAGCATAGGAATGTTCCAATCCCATGAACTAGATCATCTGCTTCATTAACACTCATTTTTTCCATTGTACTATAGCATTCTTTTATTCTTTTTCCAGCTTTAAAGAAAAAGACCAAAAAATTATATATTTCAAAAAAGAGTGGGAACAGGACAATATTTCCATTTATTGTTGGCAGCTAGAGTCAGTCATGTCGCCCTTGAACAAAGCACTTGAAACAAAGTATCCTTCGCTTGGGTGGGATTTAGTTTGACTTAGGTATACCTTAACCTTATTATTGAGTCAGTTCTCCCCCGATTAGTTATCTCTTCCAATCATATGGAGGGTTCGTTTGTGCCTCCTGCACAACGAGCTTATACAGAGTCATCATAGGCTACCACATAGTCACATTGAGTCGTGCTTTTGTTCAAAGGGAAGTTAGCCTGAGTCGGCCTCTCTGCGATGTATCTTGACTTATTTTTTAGTCATCCATCCCTGGTTGTCAGTACTATGTCTATCATCACATCAGTTATATTGGTCCTTTATTCGTGCTAGTTTGAGAAGGTCTCCATTGACTTCTTGCTGGCGAGTCTTGTCCTTATCGATGACGAAATCTTGCTCTGAGGACAGGCCTAGAGCTGCACCCTGGCCCTATTTTCATTATTGATAGGTCACCTTGTGCTCAGTATCGATCAGTATCATGGGTCTTTGACTGAGTGGTTTCCCTTGTGTTCGACATTAGCTTACATTATCACAGATTGGGATTCATGCAATACCTTGGTTTCCATTTGAACCTATTGGTGGATGCCTTGCCTTTGGGTCAGCTTCCATTATTGGTTGGTTCAGAGGGTTTCTTCCATGCGCTAGCCACATCTTGTGTACGCCGGAAACGTACTTTAGTTGGGTTACTACATCTTTTTCGTCCGATTCCTTCCACATTATTGGCCTACGGGTTACCCTCGTGTTGGATTGATGGAGGATGCCTTAATGCCTTCCTTCTAGCGGATCTTTCCCTATCGACTTCAACTCATTGCTCTGGGGTAGAGATCTAGAGTTCATTTGGCAGTACCTTGGGGTTTGCAGTCATTAGTGGCAGATCCTTCACTATCGACAGTGGGAACTCATGTCTCTCTTATCGATAGATTCTTTCTAGTTGTTCGACTCCGGCTCCTTTATTCACATTGTTGTGATTGTACTAGGTACCTTGATGCTCATTTTTTCATTTTCGGGAGTAGTCTTTGCGTTTGTTAAAGGTATACATCAATGACTGGTAATCAAACGATTTCTCACATGGTCGACTTCAGATCATTTATTCCCATGCTGTAGAAATGTACCATGGTGGTCGGTGAAGACCTCAGGTTGTATCAGCAGTCGTTGGTTCACTTGACAGTTGCTCCTGTTGCTGCTAGTAGATACCACTTCACCTTATATGTTGCAGTCATTCATGGCAACATTTTATATGCTGGCACCTGAGTTGGCAGTGTAGTACCATCTTAATCCATCATGTTCATTTGGTACTTTTCGGGATCAGTCTTTTATATCAGTGATCCGCTTCATCTTTCAGCATCATTGAAATTCTTATATGTGATATTCAGAAATGTACTTTTTCGATCATGGTCAGATGATCCATTATGTATTTTCCAGTCATTTATACTTGTATAATTGGTGGATTCGCTTGTACTTGATATGTGGACATGCTGTATTTTCTCTGAGCATGGGTATGCCTGCCTCAAATAGTGTTTCTTTCTGATCTCCTTTTGTGGCTTGGCAGGCTAAATTCTGGTGCAGTCCTTCTCAGTCTTTGACAGATTTCCTTTCCACGAACTTGCTTAATACATTTCGGCCATCATGTACCCCTTCTGACTTCATATATTAGGGGGCATCTGTTATAGCTCCAAATCTCACTCTTGAGGTTTGTAAAGCTCCACTCATGGCCTAGGGCAACCCCTCCTGCCAGATCTGGTCCCAAATCTAAAAAAGCAGTGTTTTTTCCCTATACGCGACATTGCCCTGAGCTAAACGCTTTTATACGCGGGTCTTTGTATACCCAACCCGCGTATATGTATAAAAACACTTGAAAAATAAAAATCGCCTTAATTTCGGGTGGAGATCACGTGTTTTACCTGTTGATCACCTATTAGTGCCCATGCTGAGAAAGATTGCTATGCTGAGATTTCCCTGACCAGGTCTGAAGATCCTTGTGCCTCCTGCACTTCCCCCATCCTACAAGAAACCCTTGTTTCCTTGTGTGTATTGATGATTTCATACTACTTGAGGGATCATGGAGTAAGTCATGGAAGGAGTTTGTTAAAGGCTTGAGATTGGATGAATCTGGGAGACGGTTCCGCTTGGAGCCTGCGAAAGGACGACTCAGGTGAAATTGTTCTTTTTATGTACTTTCTTTGTCTATAATAAAAGAAGCACATGTCTTTGTTCCTGATATATATCTTCTTCATATTTTAATGTTCATGTTATGAATCATATGTGATAGGTTGTTTAATTGCATAATTAACTACCTTTCCTTATAATATGAAGTTGGTTTCTTTATGACGTTTAGTCCATATACTGCTGCACTTTCTTGAATTGTTGGTTTTGCAGGTCAAAGGAGCAAAGGAACTCAAAGAAGGTTTTGGACTTTTGGAGGCTCTTCTCGAACGTATGACCTCAGGTACGCCCACTATCGTAGAGTTTGCTTATAGTAGCATTATGATTACCTGGAATGTGTGTTTCTTTGCATAGATAACCTTTTGTCTGCTAGGGTATTCACCCAAGACCCTAGGGGAGTTAATCCCACAACAGAGTGGCGAAGCTCTATCAAAGGAGGGAGGAAACAAGCAAAGAGCCAAGAAAAACACTGAGGTTGGTAATCTCTGCTTCTTTCTCATCTATCTCTCATAAAGGAAAACAAAGGTAACTTTGGTTTGTTTGTTTCTAAGATAGCTACCCGTCTTAGTGGGACTAGCAGCTCTGAGTGGAAACTAGTTTTCTCGATAACAAAATGGTGACTCCACTAGGGAGCGAATAGCTTGTTTGCTTATTTCTATTTGCTTGCTTTATTAACTATAGACAGAGCCTGAGGTTAAGCCAGCTAGCCCTCGAAATGAATTTTCTATGCAAGTGCAAAGTAGATCAACGCTGCTTTAGTCCATCTCCAGGTTTTGTTTACAAACTGAAAGCAAACATCCTAAGTGCCCTGGTGGTAGCTCAAGTAATCTCATTAGATCAGCCCCTACACTTTGTATTTACTGACTATCATTAGCTCAGCTTAAATCCATGAACTAAGCTATAAACTATGAGCAAACAACCAAGCCCAGTCTTGTCCCTGGACCATCGCATTGTCTCCCTTTGACAGTCTGGTTGCATTGCACCTCCCATGTGTTGTAGGTGAGATGCATCCTTGTTTCCCTGTGTTATAGGTGCGATGATCAGATAAGACTGTTTTTGCCTCCAGATTTTGGTTTTTTCTTCATTATCTTCAACTTTATTCAGGAGTTTTGTTGTCTGTGATCAGTATACCACTATTGAAACTCCCTTCTTTTGCATTATTCAACCTCCATTGTACAAAGAATTGTAAATGCTTTTATGTTATTTTCATCATTTACAGTTCTCTTTTGCAAACAGTAGCTTAATAAAATTGTCATCTTTTGATTCGAAAGTGTCGTTTTCAGTCAAAGAAAAGAATCCTCCTCTTTTTGATAGTCGATTACACTGTTAATCTTGTATTTGTTTTGAATTAATAGTATTTCAAGTGTCGAAAGTAGTTTTCAATTCAAAATTGCAAAGTGTTGTCCTTGTCCTCCTTTTGTCTTTTGAACAGAAAATTGTTAGTATTGTTGCTTTGAAAGAAAAGATAGTTTAGATTTGTACTTAACATTCTTTTTGTCATTCACACATTAAGAAAGTGGAAAACAAATACATGCATGTGCATTTTCATTTAGAATGCTTGTGAAGATTGATTTAGGACAGTGCATCTTAGTGTGTGCTCTTTGCTCTATGTTGAAAGAAATTCACTTCTTTTTCCTTAGGAGCTAGGATTTTCATTGCAAAGAAGAGTAAACGATTGTTTATCATCTTAGATTGCATATTTAGTAATTGTATATCTAGATCACGTGGTGAACCTTAAAGGCAAACTTCTTACGAAAGATCAACTGTAAAATAAATTTCAATGAATAGAAAAATGCTTTGGAAGCTAATGCACAACATTTAGAAGTCTAGGCTAGAGATGTATTCCGGGGTTGTAAAGCTTGGTAACTATCGCTTTCATCATAGGTTGGGTGATTCCTCCTCTTTGAGACGACAAGTGCTAGTATGGACTTGTGCTACCACGTACTGTTGAGTATATATTGGGAGACCACAATAGGCTATATCCTTTATCCTTAGGAAGCTGTGTCTGCCACCCTATCGATCACAATGCACTGAACATAACATTCGGGAAGATTGACTGTCGTACTGTAAAAAGTATTCTGTAGTTTTACGATTGGTTTGGTAATCCCTCTATCTAGATTTCCAGAGTAGTCACTTTCATTCCTTTTCAGACTCCTTAAAAGAAAATTTCCATTAGAGCACTTGTCACTTTAGGCTCATTAAAAATCGAAGGCCACTAGAGTCATCTTTAGCATTTTCTCGACTCTTAAAAATTGAAAAGGTAAGTTGTGTAAAAGCATCATAAAATTTATTTTAATTGGAATAACGTCATTGTTCCCTCGTTGGTCTTAGGTTGCGAAAATGGAGTCCACTAACCAAGGATTTCCCCTTGGGGGGAATCCTAGTCCCTTCTCCTCTTGGGGAGATGTTGGTGCACCTCATATGGCCACATTGTCCCTTCCAGAACTGACACTTGGCCTACCAGTATGGCTCTTCTCGACCTTTTTCATTCAAAGCACCGTGATTCCTGAGCAATCAAATCAGAAATCGGATGATATTAGAGTTACCCCCCAACCTTCTACTTCGTTTATTTCTCCCTCTCCTTCTTCCTCTTTGCTTGGTGAAGCTAGTAAAACTAAAAACCAAGTAACTGAGAAGAAGAAGAAAGGGAAGGAGAAGAAGAAGAAGAAGCCAATGGCAAAAGGGGGCAACCATACATTGTCTGGCGAAAATCCACACACTGCACCGTCCAAACCTAAATATCCATGTGTCATTTACAAAGGGGACCACTATCATCGAGATTGTCCTTGCATCCCATGGATCTTAAGGGACTAGTCTCCCCACTTGCACAATCCGGTGTCTTCAACCTCTGACGATCATGTTGAAAATGCACCGTCAACTAGTGAAAATGAAGTCAATGGACAAAAAGGAAGATCTAAATTTCCTTGTAGACTGTGTGAGGGCAATCATGCCATCCACCATTGTCCCTTCCTAGATGAAGCTAAAAGAGTCTTGGATAACTGTCCCGCTTCACCACTATGGCTTCCTCCTAGATACAAGAAACTCTTGCCGAGTCCATCACTAGTTGAAAATCTGATTGAATCACCATTGTGGTCAGTCAAAGCATCTATCATTGAAGATAAACCCTTTGAGTCCACACTGGACCAAAGTCAATAGGTCGAGATGGTAGTCGACCTAGTCTTGTCTTCAGAAGGTCTACCTTCAGATGATACAGTCACCAAAGAGAATGAGAATGACACTGTTCAAATTCTTTTCGTAAACACTGAATCTGATGAAAATGGGAGCAATCTACCCATTCCTTTACCACAGGAAGGAAGTTTGTCAGAGGTTTATCCAACCATTTATTCGGTCCCACCTCCAAGCAACCTAGTTGTTTCCTTCGATTGGAATCTACTAGGCAGACCCCATCTACCATCTAATGTACCATTCTAAATCATAGTACAAGCTTATAGAATGGTCATGATCAGTACTATCATAGATGAAGGGGCTTCTACGAGTATCCTTTCCTCAACTGCTTGGAAAGCGCATAGTTCGCCATCACTTTTGCCTAAGATTCGAAATCTGATAGGCTTTAACAAAGGAACCAATCGACTGTTAGGGATCCTTCCAAATTTGCCTATAACATTGAGAAGGAAAACCATTCATCTAAATGTGATGGTAGTCCAAGGACCTTTAGATAACAATCTACTCCTTGGGCATGACTACATTTATAGCATGGGAGCTATTGTTTCCTCACTTTTTCAAGTGATGTGTTTTCTGCATGAAGGCAGAGTGGTCCAGCTCATAGACCAGCTTTCATTCCCCGGTTCACACATAGCTAATAGTCAAGTGCCATCCCTAACTAGTCTTTTTGTGCAAGGAATGTCTCATCAATCTCTAGTCTGTCCACTTGATGAGCGCGAGTGATTTGGTGATTATGACTAAAACCTAGGAAGCATGTGCCCTGGTCTGCTTCGGTAGGAAAACCCTAGATATAAGGTAGGTTTCTGGGTAGGAATATGACTAGTCTAACAATATTGCCTGTTTAGGAAAATGGATAAAATTGGAAAAGGATTCCTCCATCAAAGGTGATATTCCCGACAAAGCCAAGGAAGTGTTTTGTCTGCAAATGAATGGTAACCTGGAAAATCTACTTCGTTTTACCTGGGGGCACACGCAAAACGTTTTGCATGCAAGTGAAAAAAGACCATTTACTTTCATAGTTTGTAGGTTCTTAACCCTTTAAACTCATAGTTGGTCATTCCAAGCTTGCATAATGAAAGGCTTCAGAGCAGAGTTGCGAATGGGGCAAGCTCCCTAAAAAAATAACCTACTAATGAGACATCCTTATTATACGACTGGCACAAGCAGTTTTACACGAAGTTCAAGCTCGTTAAAAAATAAACCTAGCAACGAGCATACGCTCCACCAGAGTTTAAGCTCTTTAAAAATGAACGCACCTCCGGTAAATAACCATTGCAATCACATAATTATCAGCTTTTGAGCCTTGGTTGTGTTCTTACCATCACCTCCACTCTTTTTTAGCCAATCATATGCCTCCATTGGATTGTTTACCCCTTTTAAGGAACAGCTATGATGAGTGATTCTATTAGCCATATTCTTTACACTGTCATGATTGAAAAGTTCCAAACCTCACCTGGAACTAGCTGCTATCCGAGAACATCACTCGTTCCTCAAAAAACGAGTCTCCTTTAAGCTCTTTTCATCTGACTCATAAAATATGAAAATATTGTCGAGCAATTGGCCTCTCCAACTTGTTAAAGTGATTGGAAGTGCCATCCCTCCTCTAGATTTTAATCTTTTTGGACCTAAGGGATCATTGCACAAAAATATCCAACACTTGTCTTCTTCGGCTCATTAAAACTATCGAAAAGTCATCCCTTTCATATTATTTTATACTTTTTCAGACTTAAGGGATTATATTACGAAAAAGGATTTCTAGAGTTTCCTTTCCAACTCTTTTCAGACTCGCTAAAATTGAAAAGGACTGAGTTTTCTTTGTTGTTAAACTCGTTAAAACAATAGCGACAAACTTGTCCATGCAGACAAGAATGAGTTTCACTATCGCTAGGCTCGTTAAAACATAACGACAGGTTTGCCCGAAGGGAAAATTATAGAACAAGCATATGTTATCCTCCTCAAGCTTGACAAAAATAAAGAGGTACTGGTCAGAAATGACTGGGGAAAAACTAGGAAGAAAACTTGAAGAAACTTTATTGGTAGCAAGTTGCTCTTGAACATGACACTTTCACTCCATCACCATGATTGAGTCAGGTTGGGTTATTCCGTTCACCGGTCATATCACCATTGGTCCACCATACCATCCATTTTTGGGGTTAATGCTACCAATCCATTTCAGTGTCACTGGTATGTTCAAGAGAAGTCGCTAAGAGAATTCACCAACCTAGCTTGTGTCTCATTCACTGCAATACCTTCACCCTTCATTCTTTCACAACCACCACCCTGAACCTTGTATCATCCGATCATTTTCACCTCCACGAAATCATTTTCTCCGTTTCATATCGTAGATGTGGGATTCATTAAGGCCCTCCTACGATGGGTCACTTATTGTCGACATCAGCTCATTATCTAATAAGTTGACTTAGGAACAACCCTTTCAGTACTTTGAAGCTTCCATGTCTCAATGGCAAGTTTCTCACTTCTGGCGATAGGTTTACATCAATGGCCTTCGACCAAAAGATTTTGCGTGGTGTTTGATGTCAAGTCCCATTTTCACACCACATGAATGGTACTGCAGTACCTTGAGATTCATTATCATTATCGGTGATTCCTCTCGTGCCTGTTAGTAGCTTACATCATTAGCTGGTAATCAAGCGATGTCTGTCCATGTTCTACTTCAGAAGATCTTTTCACATGGATTGACTTGTACTTCGGGTGAAGATTGAATGAGTTTGAAGACCTCGGATCTAGTTTCATCCATCAAAGTTGCAATATATTTAGGAAAATAAAGACATCAAACGTACATCATAGCTGCATAGATAGTCATCGAAGCCAAGGGATGATGGCTCTACTAGAATCATCAATCTGCCACACAGATGGTTGTCTGTCTTATGTACATGAAAATGAATTTAAAGTTAAACATGGGAATTCCCGCCTTACCTAGATCATGAAAATATTATGAAGATAATGTATTGTATTGTATCTTATTACAGGTCACCTTCCAGTTTGAAAAACCTCGGATCCTCATGATAAAGCATTTCACCCGACATCAAAAGATTTACGACCTCATGCTTTAGGGGGAAACTGTTATAGACATATTTGGACACTGCAAACCAAATCTTATATGTCCATAAACCAAGGTCTTTTAAGCCCATAAAAGTGTTTTTTCATACCCTAAAGGAACAAGGTCAGCTGATTACATCATCTCCCAGAAGTTCTCCATGAAAAACTACTCAGAACTAGTCAAAACTAGACCATCTCAGCTGCTCCATGGTCAAAGTGCGATGCATCCCACTTAATGCACATGGGGGGTGTGATGCATACTAAAAACCCCTTCTATGGGGTGCGATGGGCAAGAGTAGACAAATGGCAGAGACAGTTTTCAAGGTGGATGATCATGGAATCTTCCAGAAACTTCTCCTATGACACTTGCCTCTCTGAATTCACCTAGGAATGAGTAAGAGATCATGAAATCTCCAAGTCGAATTGAGAACTATCAGAGAAATGACACTAATCAAAAACCCAGAAGCTAACTCACCCACCTACAAACATCTATATATGGATTCCTCATCATAGAGATCCAAATGCTGGAATTTTGTATTTTGTAGGGAAGTGCTATTGGTTTCTCTATGCAACATAGTATTGTTGGGTGATCTAAGCTTGTCATGAGGTAAAGAGGGCCTTCATGTTGGGAGGATGGCACTGGGTCAGACCAATGGGTTGTAATCCTCTCTTCTACTATTTCTATCAATAAATATATTTGCGTTTTCCTCCATATTCTTGTATATCTCTAAATCTTGTATTGATATATGCATTTGTATGGTTAATATACATCTGATCCTATATTGTTTATGGTTATAGATCTCTATGCTTTGATGGTATTATGCTGCTTTGACTCTATAGGTGTTCTTTGAAGTGCAACAAGTAAGGAAGGAGTGGCGAAGCTCTGTCAGAGGAGGGAGGAAACAAGCAAAGAGCCAAGCGAAAGACTAAGGTTGGTACTCTCTGATTCTCTCTCATCTATCTCTCGTAAAGGAAAACAAAAGTAACTTTGGTTTGTTTGTTTCTAAGATAGCTACCCGTCTTAGTGGGACTAGAAGCTCTAAGTGGACACTAGTTTTCCCGATAACAAAATGGCGAATCCACTGGGAGTGAATAGCTTGTTTGCTTGTTTCTATTTGTTTGCTTTATAAACTACAGACAGAACCTGAAGTTAAACCAGCTAGGACTACATTTACTATGCAAGTGCAAAGTAGATCAATGCTGCTTCAGTCCATCTCTGGGTTTTGTTTATAAACTGAACAACTGACTTGCGAACATCCTAAGTGCCCTGGTGGTAGCTCAAGTAATCTCATTAGATCAGCCCCTACACTTTGTATTTACTGACTGTCATTAGCTCAGCCTAAATCCCTGAACTAAGTTGTAAACTGTGAGCAAAAAACCAAGCCCAATCTCATCCCTCGACCATCCCACTGTCTCCCTTTGACAGTCTGGATGCATCGCACCTCTCGTGTGTTGTAGGTGAGATGCATCCCTGTTTCCCTGTGTTACAGGTGTGATGATCAGATAAGACTATTTCTGCCTCTAGATTTTCGTTTTTTCTCCATTGTCTTCAGCTTTATGCTTTTGCTGTTTGTGATCAAAATACCATTGTTGAAACTCCCTTCCTTTGCATTATTCAGCCTCCATTGTACAAAGAATTGAAAATGTTTTTATGTATTTTTCGTCATTTATAGTTCTCTTTTGCAAACAATAGCTTAATTGAACTGCCGTGTTTTGATTTGAAAGTGTTGCAAGTGTCGTTTTTAGTCAAAGAAAATAATCCTTCTCTTTTTTATAGTCAATTACATTGTTACTCTTGTATTTGATTTGAATTAATAGTATTTCAAGTGTCGAAAGTAGTTTTCAATTCAAAATCACAAAGTGTCGTCCTTGTCTTCCTTTCGTCTTTTGAAGAGAAAATTTTTAGTACTATCGCTTTGAAAGAGAAGATAGTTCATATTTGTACTTAGCTTTCTTTTTGTCATTCACACATTAAGAAAGCGGAAAACAAATACATGCATGTGCATTTGCATTTAGACTGCTTGTGAAGATTGATTTAGGACAATGCATCTTAGTGTGTGCTCTCTACTCTATGTTGAAAGAATTTCGCTTCTCTTTCCTTAGTAGCTAGGATTTTCATTGCAAAAAGAGAGTAAATGATTGTTTATCATCTTAGATTGCATATTTAGGAATTGTATATCTACATCATGGAGTGAACCATAAAGGAAAACTTCTTAAGAAAGATCAACTGTAAATAAATTTCAATGAACATAAAAACGCTTTGGAACCTAACGCACAACATTTAGAAGTCTAGTCTAGAGACGTATTCCGGTGTCGTAAACCCTGGTAACTATCACTTTCATCATAGGTTGGGTGATTCCTCCTCTTTGAGATGACAAGTGCCAGTATGGAATTGTGCTCCCACGTACCGTCGAGTATATATTGGGAGACCACAATAGGTTATATCCTTTATCCTTAGGAAGTCGTGTCTGCCACCCTATCAATCACAATGCACTAAACACAGCATTCGGGAAGATTGACTGCCATACCATAAAAAGTATTCTGCAGTTTTACGATTGGTTTGGTAATCCCTCTATCTAGATTTCCAGAGTAGTCACTTCCATTCCTTTTCAGACTCCTTAAAAGAAAAGGTCCATCTGAGCACTTGTCACTTCAGGCTCATTAAAAATCAAAGGCGGCTAGAGTCATCTTTAGCTTTTTCTCGACTCTTAAAAATTGAAAAAGCAAGTTGTGACAAAGTGTCATAAAATTTATTTTAATCAGAACAATGTCATTGTTCCCTCATTGGTCTTATGTTGAGAAAATGGAGTCCACCAATCAAGGATTTCCCCTTGGGGGGAATCCTAGTCCCTTCCCTTCTTAGGGCGATGTTGGTGCACCTCATATGGCCACATTGTCCCTTCTAGAACTGACAATTGGCCTGCCAGTATGGCTCTCCTCGACCTTTGTTGTTCAAAGCACCGTGATTCTTGAGCAATCAAATAAACAACCGGATGATATTAGAGTTACCCCACAACCTTCTACTTCATTTATTTCTCCCTCTCCTTATTCCTCTTCACTTGGTGAAGCTAGTAAAAATAAAAACCAAGTAACTGAGAAGAAGAAGAAAGGGAAGGAGAAGAAGAAGAAGAGGCCAACGACAAAAGGGGGAAACCATACATCGCCTGGAAAAAATACACACACTGCACCATCCAAACCTAAATCTCCATGTGTCATTTGCAAAGGGGACCACTACCATCGATATTGTGCTTGCATCCCATGGATCTTAAGGGACTGGTCTCCCCACTTGCACAATCCGGTGTCTTCAACCTCTGATAATCATGTTGAAAGTACACCGTCAACTAGTGAAAAGGAAGTCAATGGACATAAAGGAAGATCTAAATTTCCTTGTAGACTGTGTGAAGGTGATCAGGCCATCCACCGTTGTCCCTTCCTAGATGAAGCAAAAAGAGTCTTGGATAATCGTCCCACTTCACCACTATGGCTTCCTCCTGGATACAAGAAACTCTTGTTGAGTCCATCACTAGTTGAAAATATGAATGACTCACCGTTGTGGTCGGTCAAAGCATCTATCATTGAAGATAAACCCTCTGAGTCCACATCAGACCAAAGTCAATAGGTTGAAATGGCATTCGACCCAGTCTTGTCTTCAGAAGGTCTACCTTTATATGATACAGTCACCAAAGAGAATGAGAACGACACCGTTCAAATTCTTTTCGTAAACACAGAATTTGATGAACATGGGGGAAATCTACCCATTCCTTTACCGTAGGAAGGAAGTTCGTCAGAGGTTTACTCAGCCGTTTATTCGGTCCCACCTCCAAGTAACCTAGTCATTTCCTTCGATTGGAATCTACTAGGCAAACCCCGTCTACCATCTAATGTACCATTCCGAATCATAGTACAAGCTTATAGAATGGTCATGGTCGGTACTACATAGATGAAGGGGATTCTGTGAGTATCCTTTCCTCAACTTCTTGGAAACTTCTTGGTTCACCATCACTTCTACCTGAGATTCGAAATTTGAGAGGCTTCAACAAAGGAACCAGTCGACTGTTAGGGATCCTTCCAAATTTTC
This sequence comes from Pinus taeda, assembly GCA_000404065.3. Lineage (NCBI taxonomy): Eukaryota > Viridiplantae > Streptophyta > Pinopsida > Pinales > Pinaceae > Pinus > Pinus taeda. The sequence goes on from APFE031565871.1 coordinate 208,906, forward strand.
CTATAACTTTGAGAAGGAAAACCATTCATATAAACGTGATGGTAGCCCAAGGACCTTTATATTACAATCTACTCCTTGGGCATGACTACATTTATAGCATGGGAGCTATTTTTTCCTCACTTTTTCGAGTGATGTGTTTTCCGCATGAAGGTAGAGTGGTCCAGATCATAGACTAGCTTTCATTCCTCGGTTCACACATATCTAATAGTCAAGTGCCATCCCTAACTGGTCTTTTTGCACAAGGAATGTCTCATCAATCTCCAGTCTGTCCACCTGATGAGCATGAGTGATTTGGTGATTGTGACTGAAACCTAGGAGGCATGCTCCCTAGTTTGCTTCGGTAGGAAAACCCCATATATAAGGTAGGTTTCCACGTAGGAATATGACTAGTTTGACTATCCTGTCCATTTAGAAAAATGGATCAAACTGGAAAAGGATTCCTTTGTCAAAGGTGATATTCCCAACAAAGCCAAGGAAGCATTTTGTCTGCAAATGAATGGTAACCTGGAAACTCTACTTCGTTATACCTAGGGGCATGCAAACCTTTTTGCATGGAAGTGAAAAATGACCATTTATTTTCTTAGTTTGTAGGTTCTTAACCCTTTAAACTTGTAGGTTGGTCATTCCTAGCTTTCATAACGAAAGGCTTCGAAGAAGAGTTGCGAATGGGGCAAGCTCCTTAAAAAATGAACCTAGTAATGAGATATCCTTATTATACGACTGGCACGAGCAGTTTTACGCAAAGTTCAAGCTCATTAAAAAATGAACCAACCTCTAGTAAATAACCATTGCGATCACATAATTATTAGCTTTTGAGCCTTGGTCATGTTCTTACCATCACCTCCACTGTTTTTTAGCCGATCATATGCCTCCATTTGATTGTTTACCCCTTTTGAGGAACAACTGCGATGAGTGATTCTATTAGCCATATTCTTTACACTACCGTGATTAAAAATTTCCAAACCTCACCTGGAACTAGCTGCTATCCAAAAACATCACTTGTTCCTCAAAAAATGAGTCTCCTTTAAGCTCTTTTCATCTGACTCTTAAAATATGAAAAGGTTGCTGAGAAATTGGCCTCTCGAGCTCGTTAAAGTGATTGGAAGTGCGATCCATCCTCTAGATTTTAATATTTTTGGACTTGAGGGATCATTGCACAAAACGATCAAGTGCTTGTCTTGTTCGGCTTGTTAAAACTATTGAAAAGTCATCTCTTTCGTATTATTTTATACTTTTTTAGACTTAAGGGATTATATTACGAAAAAGGATTACTGGAGTTTCCTTTCCGACTCTTTTTAGACTCTCTAAAATTGAAAAGGACCAAGTTTTCTTTGTCGTTAAACTTGTTAAAATAATAGCGACAAACTTGTCCATGCAGACAAGAACGAGTTTCACTGTCGCTAGGCTCGTTAAAACATAGTGACGGGTTAGCCTGAAGGGAAAATTATAGAACAAGCATATGTTATCCTCCTCAAGCTTGACAAAAATAAAGAGGTACTGGTCAAAAATGACTGGGGAAAAATTGGGAAGAAAACTTGAAGAAACTTTATTGGTAGCAAGTCACTCTTGAACATGACACTTTCACTCCATCACCATGATTGAGTGAGGTTGGGTTATTCCATTCACCGGTCATATCACCATTGGTCCACTGTACCATCCATTTTTGGGGTTAATGCTACCAATCCATTTCAGTGTCGCTGATATGTTCAAGAGAAGTCGCTCAAAGAATTCACCAACCCAACTTGTGTCTCATCTACTACAATACCTTCGCCCTTCATTCTTTCATGACCACCACCCTGAACCTTGTATCATCAGATCGTTTTCACCTCCACGAAATCATTTGCTCCATTTCGTGTCGTAGATGTGGGATTCATTAAGGCCCTCCTACGATGGGTCACTTCTTGTCAACATTAGCTCATTATCCAAGAAGTTGACTTAGGAACAATCCTTTCAGTACTTTGAAGCTTGCATGCCTCAATGGATAGTTTCTCACTTTCGGTGACAGGTTTACATCAATGGCCTTCGACCGAAATATTTTGCGTGTTGTTCGATGTCAAGTCCCATTTTCACACCATGAGAATTTTACTGCAGTACCTTGAGGGTCATTATCATTATCTGTGATTCCTCTCGTACCTGTTAATAGCTTACAGGCTAGTAATCAGGCGATGTCTATCGATGTTCGACTTCAGAACATATTTTCACATGGATCGACTTGTACTTTGGGCAAAGATTGAATGAGTTTGAAGACCCCAGATCTAGTTTCATCCATCTGGGCTACGATATATTCAGGAAAATAAAGACATCAAATGTAAATCATAGCTGCATAGATAATCATCCAAGCCAAGGAGTGATGGCTCTACCAGAATCATCAGTCTGCCACACAGACGATTGTCTGTCTTATGTACATGAAAATGAATTTATAAAGCTGAGCATGGGAATGCCCACCTCAGCTAGATCATGAAAATATTATGAAGATATGTATTGTATTGTATCTTATTATAGGTCACCTTCCAGTTCGAAAAACCTCGGATCCTCATGATAAAGCATTTCACCCAACATCAAGAGATTTATGACCTCATGCATTAGGGGACAACTATTATAGACATATTTGGGCACTGCAACCCCAATCTTATATGTCAATAAACCAAGGGCTTATAAGCCCCTAAAAGTATTGTTTCATACCGTAAAGGAACAAGGTTAGCTGATTACATCTTCTCCTAGAAGTTCTCCACGAAAAACTGCCCAAAACTAGTCAAAACTGGACCATCTCACCTGCTCCATGATCAAAGTGTGATGCATCCCACCCAATCCACACAGGGGTGCGATGCATACTGAAAATCCCTTCTATGGGGTGTGATGGGCAAGAGTAGACAAATGGAAGAGACAATTTGCAAGGTGGATGATCATGGAATCTTCCAGAAACTTCTCCTGTGACACTAGCCTCTCTGAATTTTCCCAGGGATGAGTAAGAGATCATGAAATCTGCAAGTGGAATTGAGAACTATCAGAGAAATGACACTAATAAAAAATCCAGAATCTGACTCACCCACCTGCAAACATCTATATATGGATTCCTCATCCTAGAGATCCAAAGGCTGGAATTTTGTATTTTGTAAGGAAGTGTTGTTGGTTTCTCTGTGCAACATAGTATTGTTGGGTGATCTAAGCTTTTCATAAGGTAAAGAGGGTTGTCATGCTGGGAGGATGGCGCTGGGTCAGACCAATGAGTTGTAATCCTCTCTTCTACTATTTCTATCAAGAAATCTATGTGAGTTTTCCTCCATATTCTTGTATATCTTTGAATCTTATATTGATATATGCATTTTTATGGTTAATATACATCTGATCCTATATTGTTTATGGTTATAGATCTCTATGCTTTGATGGTATTATGTTGCTTTGGCTCTACAGGAGTTCTTTGAAGTGGGACAAGTAAGGAAGGAGTGGTGAAGCTCTGTCAAAGGAGGGAGGAAACAAGCAAAGAGCCAAGCGAAAGAATGAGGTTGGTACTCTCCGCTTCTCTCTCATCTATCTCTCATAAAGGAAAACAAAAGTAACTTTGGTTTGTTTGTTTCTAAGATAGCTACCCATCTTAGTGGGACTAGCAACTCTGAGTGGACACTAGTTTTCCCGATAACAACTGTGTAAATATTTTTCCGAATATTATTTTTAATGGAAGAGTTTCTGCCCTTTAGATTTGGGATCTATCATGGTGTTTAATGTGCAACATGTTTTTCTTGTAAATTCATTTCCATGCTTTTTTTTTCTACTAATTTCGTTACAACATTCTCGAAGGGAAGTGTTAGGAATCCATCCATGCACGATTCTCATTTCATAATGATTATGTTGTTTAATGTAGTGGTTATCTTTTTAGAATCCATCCTTTGTTAGATGCTCTATTGAGTAACCCTGTGCTTCTCTTTCTTCTAAAGTTGCCATTGTAGATCCATCCCCTGATTGATGCCTAGAGCGAAGTGGTCTTTTTCCTCTTTTCTTCTCTCATTATATCTTTAATCTGGCTGAACATTGCACTTACTTTGCCCCAAGTTTTCTGGTAGAAGCTAGCCTTGATTCCATAACCCAATGGTCCCTTGTCTTGCTGTTTTCAACCCACAATTTTCAACCAAATCCTCGTTCTTCATAGCTAGCCTAAGATTCATTTATTTTAGCCACCCCCAATTGGCAAAGAGAGAGCCCTCTCTAGTCTGGCAAGGCTAGATGCCAGATCAAAATATTGCTCTACGGTTACCTCAGAATTGCCTCTTCTTAGCCTTGAGTTTCATTCTGAGTGCTAACAAGTCGGTTGAGTCAATGGTGAGGTGAAGGTCCAACTATTAGAGGGTGATCTGGTTGTCAAAGCTCTAGCAAAAATGACTAGGTGTGTGAGTGAGTGAAATGGAGGATATGTGATGTTACAAACACACATTCACATGACTTGACTATGGGACAACGCAAACCATCAAGACACACATGCTCAACACGACTGACCGATGGTGTGAGTTGACAAGCACAACAATTGTGATAGATCATTGAATGATCATGACGACACTTGCACGATAGTGCATACAACTTTGTGTGTGAGTGCGATAGATGTTTTAATAATGAACACAACATGTACACACAAAGCGAAGACCTTGTGCATGACTAGAACATGGTCGCAAGCATGACATAGTAATCAACATAAAAAAGATGAAAGTTAGTCGAACAATTGAAAAAACATCACGACATGTAGAAGAAACACATAAAGTGACTTTTTTCGTTTGCGTACATGCATGTTGCTAAGGACAAGACTATATGATAATGATAAACAATCCTACAAACTCAATTAAGAGGTGAACTTCGAAAGATATTCCGTACTTACCATACTTACCCTCAAGATGATGATGCATCTGATAGATTTGCATGCAGTCTTGATCTTTTCCATTACTCGGTTCCTAAGTCATTCTCCTCCAATCCTTGGAAGTGATTTCAGCATGTCACCTTTTCTCGTAGTGACTTAGAGGTAGATCTGCACAATTTCAGTGGACAATGGCTGCTGCCGGAATGAGGCCCTTGGAGGCTCATTTGTGAAATGTCTGCATGCAAGGCCGACAAGACAACTTGGACAACTCTATGCAGTTTTGAGGCTAAAACCACTACTACGAGATAGTTTTCTTGGGAGGAAACCTCTACACAATTTTTGAGTGCAGTGCTATTGGAATGTTCTGTGCATTTCTATAGAGCAGTAATGGGTAGGGCCTCTACGAGCTAAGGAGTTTTAGCAGGAAAGGGAGGAAGCTTGATGGTTGTAAAAACAAGGTGCATAGTTCCAAGAAGTTGGATGAGGCTAGGTTTCTTGTGAAAATGGCTAAGTGTGAGATCAGTGAAACAAATGCAAACATTGATAGGACTCGATTGTGATCACACACAGACACGTAGATTGTCTAGAATACATAATAAAGACTTTGCTTGATGCAATAACCTTCATGACATGAGTGCATGAGGTGAGTTTGAAACATGTGTATGTGATGACAACCACTCATACGCACATAATTCCCTTGAAGCAAGACAACATTCCCTTTGCATGATAGACAACAACCACTATGCCGAAAAATGACATATGCTATAAAAATATGAGAACGTGGACAACTCTTTAGGATCAAGGAGGGGAGCTTGAAATCATTAGCTTACCAACAAATGACCAATGATGATCGATTGCAGGATCCAAAGTAGGCTCCAAAATTTGCATTCGATCCAAAATTTTGGGCAGTTGTTGTAGTTTCTACAACACCATGATATTGGATAATGGTAGGGGGCTGCGAAAAGTTGTTTTACCCACAAGGCCCCCCCATGCACTAACATGTCACAGCCTCCATGCTTTGCACCCCCCTCACTCCTAACCAGTTACAATCACACCCCCTCAGAAATCTGTCTATCTACCTTCCTAGTCTTTTGGATACTGTTGCATGCCATGTGCCTGTTTCAGCCTATCCATATCCGCCTATCCATTTCTACTAATTTATTGCTTCCCATTATTGATCTACCTATATTAAATGACCATTTTCCTGACTAGTAACGACTTTCCCATAATGGTAAGCTAATTCCGATGATAAATATCCATTCGCCCCGTTACATCCTTTTCCTAAACTGCTATTTCACTATTTGAATTCATTGTTCCTATTTTTACATTTCATGCCACTGCTGAGCCTACAAATAGTACATGTCATCTGAAGGTATCTTTGCTTCTTTTTCTGTTATCCTATATTACAGTTCTATTATCATGGCTCCTAATAAGAAAGACAAGTCATATTCTAGTTCTTCTTCATTACAGGAAAATCCAAAGGCCTCTGATGCCTTAGACATAGACCACATCCCACTAGCTAACTAGTATTTTAAAATCACAGACACAGAATGTGAATTCGACATGTTCAAATTGTACAATTGGCTTAAACAAACCTACATTGACTCTGAAGATAACATAAACATATGGGAATCCCTTCTGCCTCTGTACCTGTTTCCTCAAACCTATGCTTTTCCTGATATAGTTATGTGATGCTAAGCTAAGTATAACCCCTTACAGAGAAATGTGGTAGCTCATAATACAGACATTCTTATATCTATCACCCCAAAAATCATAAAAAAATGCTTCTGATCCCTAAAACAATTATCTTAACTTTTTCTCCACTGCAGTATTAATGGAACTATATAAAAATCTCACCTTCCCTCAAAGAGCTCAAATTATTTAGATCTTTCTCCCTAAAGATGTTGAGCTCCCTAAAAAGAATCCTCCCTATCCAACATCCATATTCCCTGAGATAGATAAACACATCATTTCCCTAGTTTCTTTGCTTTTTAGGCTACCAAATAGATTGATGGGTAGATGAAGTTATCCTAGGTTATCTGTCCATTTTCTCTAAAGTAAACAAGACTACCTTCATGTATAACTACAATCAACTCTTGGCTGAAGCTATGCATGAAACATTCATGGATATAACTACTGAAGGAGTGTTTAAATACTCCTATATGCTAGTACATATGTTTATTTTTCAACATGGAGACATGTTACGTATTGTTCTACACAAGCAGGATGATTAGAAAGTGAATCAAGTAATCACACAGTGGACCTCATTGATTAGGAATACCTCAACTAAGTTCAGATTTTCAGACTTCATTGATTGTTTCATTCACCCAGTTGCACAGCTAGAGTGAACCTAGGATCTTGCATCTCATTGATCAAGTTAGAACATGAGACTAGTATCTTTACCAAAACTATACAGAGATTAGAGTAAATGGTTATGAATTGGCTCCATATAAATTGCCCAAATATATTCCCATGAGAATTTTCTCTCTAGAATGTATTAGGCAAATGATTAATATGGATGAACTTCATTTTATTTCAGGGAAGAGAAAATATCATTTCAAGATAAAGGCACAAGTAGTATCATTCATTTGTAATACTAGATCAATGGGTTTAGAAGCATATGAAGTACTCAAACAGATGGGTTTTCATCCAAGCTTCACCTGGTCTTATGACCCATTTAGCATTATCTCAAACTTAAGGGTGGAACTAAAAACCACACCTTACAATCATACACCAAGACTAAAGATTGAGAAGTATAGAAATCAAGAATAGTGGGAAGAGAATACACTTCAAGAAGTAGAAGAACAAGTTTTACCTCCTTCTACTATTCAGAAACCTACTTCTCAAACCAAGCAGGACAAGAGACCTAGAGAAGGATCTTCATCATCATCAGTTGCAGAAAAGGAATTCATTCATTATCAGAGGAAATAGAGGATTGAGTTTAAAGTCACTACTACTACTCAGGGTCAAAAGGAGCATATTGTTGGGTCACAAAAAAGGTATGTTTTCTCCTTGGTAATAGCTTTATTTAGCACTCATCCTCATATGATTATCTCTGTTTATGAATAAAAGTAGAGGAAATAATAGCTAAAGTTGAGTAAAAGTAATCAGTAACAAATTAGACGAATCTAAGCAGGGAAAACTAATTTTTACTATCTTTATGTGTAGAAAACATGAATTGATCAATAGTTGCTCAATCGACAGAATGATAGCATCTCATAAGGGAAAGTGACAACGTCAGAGGCAAGGCATGACAACAGAAGATTGAGCAAACCAATGGCTATTCTATGACAAAATCAGATCATGTATAGCGAAATCCTCAGGATCCCTTGATCTTGAGGATTCGATTTTATGTATTTACTTTTTAAATGTAATATATAAGGCTGAAAGGCAAAACTACAAGGAATTCAGAATTTCACAGTTTGTAATTACTCTTTTGGACACATAATATTGTTGTCTTGGATGTTGTAACTTGGTTACTTATGTTAATGAAGAAAGAGTTCTCTTAACTCATACTTATATTCTGAGTATCTCTTAGCAGAGACTTATGGCGACTCTGGGCCCAATCAAGAGAAGATCTACTACTTCACCTGTGCCATAATCTTTTCTATTTCATTCTTGAATTCTTGTTAATTTTAAGTTAATATTACTTTTTATTATCGTAAGGATTGTCGATCCAGTTTGCTTTTGTTGTTCATTCGAGATTCAAATTTATCTGTGTGTTATATGTGAGTAATACTTTTGATTGAATTGGTTATTATAGTTCCATCTCAGATCGTTGTTCATTTCAAGCAATGTTATCATATATTTCAGAGATAGAATTGATCGCTTTATGCTTCTATAGTCATTTACTATTTAGATATCATTTGTTATTCCTGTATTGTTTGTTGTTCAATTCGGATTTTTTGTTCAATTTGGAATTGCTATTCGATTCAGATTTGTTGTTCAATTCGGAATTGTTGTTCAACTCAGATTTGTTGTTCAATTCAGATTTGATATTTAATTAGGATTTGTTGTTCAATTTCCATTGTTGTCAATTGTTATAGTTCTCTTTCTTGAGTGAGCGATTTAGCTTCAATTCTATTTAATACTGCCAAGCGTGATTCTTTATAAGTTGTATTCAGATCCATTTGCTTTCATGATAGGTTAAGTGGAATTGCAGAGTGCGTTATGAATTTATTTCAGAGTTACTTCTTACTTCTTTCAGAGTTGTTTGGATTGAGTTTGAAGTATACATTTATTAGCAATTGCAACGATTTTTTATTAGTTAACCTCTAAATTCACTGCATATATAGTGCTGATGCTCTTGAAATAAAAAGACTTGACTTGGGTTGACAATTAATGTAGGAATTAATACTACATGTAAAAAGACATCTTAGTGCACCAACACATATCATCATCAATTTGGATGATTCACAGGTTTCCATAGGGATAGAATAACCTGTAATCACTACTTTATCTTCTTCTTCAGCTTCATAAAATTTGTTAGAAATCAGTCAATTTGCAGGAGCAAGTGAAACAATGGAGCCAAACATCTTCATTAATTTCCTTGAAATTAAGTAGAATAATGAAGGTTTAAAGGCAAATTTTTATGAATATTTTTGGAAGCAGACTTCTACTTCACAACACAGTTTGTTGACAACTTTTGATAGTAAAAAGGGGAGAATGCAAATGTATTTTCTACAGGACCAAGTGCCTTTTCCCAAGGCTTCTTCTAATTACAAGAAGGTTGCATTTTATTTTTATGCTAATCATATACAGCCAATTGATCAAATGGACATGCATAGGAATTCTGGTGAGATTATTTTCTTTACCATGACCAATACTTCTGTGGCATTGTCAAAACTCAGAACTTCTATATCAAATGTGCAGTCACAATTGAATATTGAAAAGATATCATCTTTAGTAAAGGATAATAGGGTCAAGTCATTAGAAAACTTTGTGATTAAAATTGGATATGACCCTACTTATGTTAAAGCTGCAAAAGTTATTATCAAAAATAAAAATGAAGATATTACAACATTGAGGAAGTAGCTCAAACTACCTTCTATAGAGGACCTATTGGGTTATATGGGCTTGACCCAGGTTCGGAAGAGTTATTTAGCCAAACAAATTCCATGGCTACCGGGCCTTTCGGCAACAGCCCATGGAGTGCGGATTGAGGTCTCACTCGAGGTAGCAAGGGAGGGTGCTAGAACCAGGCTTCCATACCCTTGGGATGTCTTGATGTGGTCTAGAAGGTTCGCGCACTGGTCTATAGCTTCGTGCCACTCTGCCTTGCGTAGATCCAGACCCAGGAAACCCCTTAATACTTATTAATGCAATATTATAGATTCGATCTACTTTTTATGGTCTTTAAGCAAACATTTAATAGAAATAACTAGTTTGTGCACCCAGAAAAGATACAGATTTGCATAAACTCATAGCATAAGAATAAGCGCATAGATCAAACAGTTATATAAATTAGCCAGATTTGCAATAATTCAGATTTTACACAAAATTTTAGAATCAACTTAACTTTATTCACTTCCCTCACTAATACATCCAAATCCACCCTGTGAACTCAATTATAGGGGTCTGTGCACACATTTGCAGACTCTACTCGGCCTCTGTGCACACAGCTGCAGAGCCACTATCTACCTACCAACACCCTTGACTCAAAATTACAGACGCTTTAAGACTTCGCTCCTCAAAAACCCATTACAATTTAGATCCAAAAGTACATAGCAAAGCTGACTTCTATTCATAGAGCCTTTCTTTATTTATACATTCCCATGGTTCACAAACCATGGGCAGGCTAAATCCCTTTCTATTATTTTACATTATTTTTGGGTGGAAAACCCTTTGAATTGACTCATTTACAATTCGTGCTCCGTGCACTTCACGGAGTCCTTATCATAGCTTTCCTAGAATTTCCGGCTTTGAGCCCCAAAACTGTTACGCGGGCCCTCTACTACCCAACAGTCCCCTAACACAATCATCATGACTCGTCCCAAGTCACTCAGCTAGTGCAGTAATCTTTGCATGGAGGTTGATCAACAATTTCGACACGTCGCTTGTGCTTGCAACACACTCAGCCACTAGCTTTTTTACCTGTTCCGCGCGAGCTGTTGATGCATCCATATCACTTGGAGTTACCCGTCTAATATCACATACTTCCTGCATGTGCACTATCTTTCCTTCTATGGTTGTGGAGACCGTGAATGCTTCATCAATCCAACGTTGGATGTGTTCCTTAAGCACTGCCTCCTTTTGCGACACGGCATCAACTTGTGCCTTGAGAGCCTGGGCCTCCTTCATTTTAGCCAACCATTGCTTGATTGCGACTATCTGCATAGTCCCTTGGATTGTGTCATAAGCCTGCTGCAACTCTCGCACTTCGATTTCTACCTGTTGTATGGTTGGATCTTCCAGGAGGGCGGTGAGCATAAGGAGGGACTGATCTAACAATCTCGAGCAATCTCGCACATCGCTCCTTATCATTTCTAGTCCTACTTGAATTTCTAGCGGTGTGGTCAGTTGTGTCTTCAATCTTAGCTCTGCAATCTATAGATTTAATTCCCATTGAGCCTTTGCGGCCTCCTCTTGGGCCATATGTAATCCTGTGGCCATGCAATGAATCTTGTCAGTGGTGGGAAGTTCGGCTAGGATAGCTAACTCTGGTACCATGCTACAAGTGGTCATCATGGCCTATTCCACTCCCTAGGCATGTGATATCAAATCATCTCGCTAGAGACTAACCTACTCTAGATTTTCCTGGTGCCCCATCAATGTTTGGAGGGCACAGCCTTCCCGGGCCTGAAGCTCAGTGGTTACCCCATCCTGTAGTTGGTATAAGTTTTCTCTGGGAAGAGTGGCCAGATTCAATACCCAACTTCGCACACCTCACTCCACTTTGGCCAAGATAGCGCCTGCTGGCAATGTTAAGGTGTTCATTGTATTGGTACGCACCATCTGGGAAACTGCAGTTGTGCCCTCAGTTAATTGTAGGCTTACCCCGCCCAGGGGTCACACCTGTAATGCCTGCAACTGTGCTCAGATCTCCCCCAACACAGTTGTTTGCTCGATGATCTATCCCATCAATGCATTGGTAGGGTCATTACTTGACAATTTGTTGCTGTCAAGAAACTCCTTCTCCAATGCTTTGGCTGTTTTTGACTTTTTGCATGTGTGCAGGGATGTCATGCTGCGCGATTGCATGATGGTAGTTGATTCAGTAAGATGGTTCATACATTCTTGTAGCTCCTTGTCTTGTTGCATGTCATGGTCCAAGGCCATTTCCTGATCTGTCATGGCTCCTTCGGCTAGCACTTTCTTGGGTGCTTCCTTCTGCGAAGTTTCCTATTGTTCCTGACGGGCCTTTTCTGCCAAGTTAGTGAGTGCTATTGGAGGTCCTTTTTACATTGCTGCGCTACCATTCTTTCTAGTATAGCCTTGGCTGTGGCACACCATTCTAGGTGCCATGTTTCTAACACTACATAAATAGCATCGTCTGTTGCCATGAACGGAAGCATGACCCAAGCTCACTTTGGATCCTTCCATGCCCAGATATATAAGTTATGCATGTCCACTTTGAACTCGGTTGTGCTTTGCAAATTGTTGTAGATTGTTGGAGACATCCATGGCCTGCGAGCAATCTGTGTCTAGATAGTACCCTCCATGAAGGTCCAGAAAACCCTGATGTCAGAAGCCCTCGCTATGTCCTTTGTAGCCCAAAGCAAAGTATACCACACTACTTCCAGTAGGCTATCTTCAGTGATGGGAAACTAGATCCCTTGTGGCAGTTCTCCTACAACCAGAAGGATGGATAGTAGCAACCATGCATAATAAAATGTCTTACCTTTGTCCTGTGCTTCCTGGCAGTTTGCCAAAAATTCGTCGCATAAGAACTGTGCCCAGTTGAACTGAACCCTTGCCATGCACTATTCCGCAAGCGCAATGACAGGAGCTGGCACTTCATTTGCACAACATTTCCTCATTAGTTTACCAGCCAGTAACTCGGTGGAAATTCACACCCCTCGATCTTTGATGCTTGCTACTGCATACCCCCACTTCCACTTCTCCAACTTATATTTAGCCTTCATTGTTTCGGCATGACCCACATCGCTACTTTTTCGAGCTATGTTTGTGGGGTCATTCACTTTTACTGGCAAGTGGGTAATTTGGTGTACTAAATCAACTTTGATCAGAAACGGCTCCTCCAACTAGAGAAACCCATCATATACCAGACATAGTAACTACTAGATAACATAGATGGTGAGGGTGGTGTGGTGATAGTGAGGTATCCACCTTAGATTAAGTAACCCCACCTTCTCCACACCTAGTAACCACTTCCGTGGTAGAAATTTGTCTTTGGCCAATTCTGGGAACTTGTCATTGTCTGCAAGATCCCAGTCTTCGAACTTGATACTTGGGACTTCGCCCAGCGGCAGCCCATCGAACCTTATCTCATCCGGAAGAAGCAGGGTTTGGAGCGTATTCTTGGCAGTGTCCACGTCCTTTGGTAGCTTGACCATGCTGATCCATGGGGGAATATGTGGGGGTCGTGATGGGATTTGGAAAGCATCTTCTTCATCCTTGTCTTATGCATCAATTTGATTGATCAAATCTTGCAAGTCTTCATCATCCTCCTCAGGTTTGGTGGTGATTGCTTTGCCCTTTTTAGCTCCTAATAGCTTATTGAACCTCCGCGATATCCTGACTGGCCCCATCGGCTGCTTATTTCTCTGACACCGTGGTGTGTGTAGGGATTTTGGGACTTTGGGGACTGTGGTGGCTTCATCTAGCGCCTCCTGGGTTGAGTATAGTTCTTCCGCGAACCATGCTCAGGTTCTCGCCATGGTACTCATGGGAACCTTGGTAGCTGAGTGTTTGCTGGTCGTTACTGGTTCCACTCTCAAATATCATGGTGTCGTCCAGAGGTTATGAGATGAATACGTCAATTTGAATGAATCCCTTCCCTCCACTTCCAGCTTATTAGCATCGTTTAGGAGGTAGATCTTTTCATATCTAGCTTGAAACTTTTGTCTTAATGGCCTGCCGCCCACTCCTCCCTGACATAACTTGACTTTCTTATTAGGAACAGTGGTGTTAACAATCACTTCTCAATTTGTCCATGTGGTAGCATTGTCACCCGAGCACAGTTACGGTGTTGTGGACTGAATGACTCTGTACAGAACATTTTTTCCATGTCGGCCTCCTACAGACTCGTTTATAGTCTCATGCCCTCTTTCAACTACTTGGGGCACTGGAACTGTGCTTCCTACAGCTAGTTAGGTGGTTGCAACCTTGGTGTGATTTCGGAACTTCCCTGCTAGCCCGAGCTGCGAGCACCTTCCGAGTGTCTTTATAGTCATTATCTCTTTGTGCACCAATGTGGGGGGTGTATCCTTCTATAGGTGTGGGTGCAACCATGATAGTAGGGTTGTGGTGCATTCACGTTCTGCAAGATACCTGACCTGGCATGATTTCCTTATGCGTAGACTTGTGCGGCCTTTGTGGGCATCGCTACCCTTCATTTTGCTGCTTCCTTCCCCAAGTAGCATGCTTTTCTTCTTGAGCCGTGCCCATAGTTTTTCGATTCCGCAAGGGCCGCTACTACCCCACTTATTCTGGGCTCCTATCCATTTACTTATTGACACTGTCATATGTGCCTCCCTTCTAGTATAGGCCCATTGAATCTGTGGTATCCGTAATTTCATGGTGGGTTGTTTTCTCAAGCAAACATTGAGCGAACTTCCCCCTGTTCCCCTGCTAACTTTTTCACATGCCACTGGCGAACGAGATTGCCCCATAACCCTTGTGCATACCTACTTCTGAGATCTGCACCACTTTCACTGAATCTTTGGGCATGTGCTCCCTTCATGGTCAATCGTCACACATGGTGTCTCCGCAGGATCATCCTGCGGCCTTTGTCTCATAATCACTATTTCGCATTGGTCGACTAGTGCCTCCACCTTCGTGGCATCCTCATCAGCTGGTCTATCCCTTGCTTCCATTGTACCTCAATGGTATAGAAGTTGGGGAAGCATGTGTTGTGAACAGGGTGGGAAATGCGGTTGACTGCCTAGATTGGGGACTATGAGATGGACCAGGTTGTTCTAGACTTAGGATTAGAAGAAAATGTCCTACCTAAACAAAGTTGGGAGCGCATGGGCCAACCTACACTACAATGGTCCCCTATCCAACTGCAGATTACTAACCAACAGAAGATCTTACTGATGGGAAGATTGTAGGGAGTTACAGTAGACATAGATGGTGTAAGCACACTAACCGATTTTGAGGTCATAGAGATTATGGATGATAGTAACCCACAACCTACATTGTTAGGAATAGACTGGGCAATGGATATGAATGAAGTCATCAACCTAAAGAAATGAAAAATGATATTCGAGAAAAAATCTCTCTGCATAGTGGTTCTGCTCAACCCAGCCGAAGGAGCATGTTATACTAAGATAGTGTGCAACGAGGACAGTGAAGATGACCTGGATTGTATTTACCAGATCACCGTGCAGGATCAGGACTAAGTGAATTTGTCTGATCCTGCACACCTAGTTATTAACTCTTGTAATCCCTTCACTGCTTTGGTATCCCAAAGTAGCTTCATGCATGTCTCTAAGAAGGTAGTTAGCATAGACGTATCCCTCTCCAAATCTATTTGAACCATGCTATGCGAAGTGGAGGCTTTCGTGAAGTTCTTCTTAGCCTCCATAAATGCTTCCTTCGTGTGTTCCAAATCAAATTTTGGTTGTTTTGCGGGAGCCTTACGAACCCATACATCCTCCTCTGGTTGCTTCCCTTTATCTTCTCCCATTATTGCACCACTTCTAAGCATCATATTCACGTTAGGGTCTTCCTCGTGCAGTTCTGCCTTCATCAGTTGGACATTTTGAGTGGGTGTAGCCAGAAGCACCCATTTTCCTGCATCTAAGAAATTAGCATGGGGAAATTGACTACTTCGTGGTTGAATTAGTAACAATATGGGCAACAAGTTCTGTTTGGGTTCATGCAATCACGTATGTAGTGCCCCAGTCCTCCACAATTATAGCAGATTAATTGTCCTTGTCTACATCTGGGTCCCATCCCCTCTCACCCCCATCTGCATCCTTGGAATCCACCTGTGCTAGTGCTGCGACAAGATCTTACCAACGTGCCTCCATCTACATCTTATAAGTAGGTGTTCGATTCATCAACATCTCGTAACTTCGGCAGTTTCTTTCATTGTGGCCCACCATCCTATAAAAGTTGCAAAATAACCGCTTGGGGGGGGCTGTCTCAGATTCTATAATAGATGACAGTTGTCCGTGGCATGCTTTCCTCCATCCTAACATATCGTGCACCAGAGTGCGGGTGCTATAGTTGGTCCTGCTTGTACCTTTAGTTGCAATGGTATTTGTCCCCCTGCCACCACATAGTTTGCAACGACCAGACAATGTTCCTTGTCGTGGCCGTGGTCCTTACATTTGACATACCATACTTCTTCATGCCCTTCTGACCAAGGTGCTTGTCCTTGTTTCAAACTTCGCATCTCTAAGCACAGGTTTTGTAATTGGGCATGGATTTGCTGAACTCCCAACCCGGGATCCTATATTGGGGTTTCGTGCAATCTCATCGTGGTCTCTAATGCTTCAGCTTGGGTTGAGATCTTTTGTTGTGATAGCGTCGTCCTTAGATGTGGCATCAAGGACACCACAAACCATGTGCATTGTTGCGCATCTGTAAATGTCATGTTAGCCTCATGTATTGTGCTCTTTAACATCTGATCCAGATCCCACGGGTTTTCACCCAGTAACATCGCTAACTCTTTAAACCTAATGATCGACTGTGTCTCTTATTTTGGCCAACCAAATTCTTTGTTCAAGGCATCTTGAATCACCGTTATTCCTGCATACGGATGATCACTTGAGTACTTTATATACCACGTCAACACGCGGTCCTGCAGTGCACTAAATATGGTAGCCTTTTTTATGTTATCATCTATTATGCCTTAGGCTTCCCATACAACCCTTACTACAAACCAGAATTGACCTGGTTCCTCATTTCTTGCACCCATAAATATCGGTAACTTGATTGTTCTTGTCATCCCAACCTTCGGTGGTGGCTGAGGTGGAGGTGGAGTGGGTGAAGATGGATTTGACGTCGGTGAAGTAGGTGATGGCGTAGACAGAGGTGGTATTAGTGGAAAGCGCTGCTTAATCAACCAAACTGTGCTTCTTGGAGAGAACCTCATGAGCTCCTCCTCACTTTCCCATGAAATAGAAACTAGCAGACTGTTCTCTAATCCCTCGGTTCCTTGGTAGCCTCTTCCACTCCGTGTTATGCCAGACATCAACAAATGCGCATAATCTATTTTTCACACAACAACATCTTAATCCAAGTGTTCAACAACTTATTATACTTACCTCGGGGTCCTTGGAGAAAGTGCCTTTTTTCTTTACTATAACTCACAGTTGTGTCTATCACGAACTCAGTAATAAACACTCCTATTACCCGATCCAACCAGTGATCCACTGCACGTGCGATTCTATCCTTAGATACTTCTAGCTTGCGCACCAATTTTGGAGTTCACACAATAGGTTGATCTAGTCTACACCTTCCCATACTATCGGCTAACCTCATGATCCACTCGTACAACTCTATTGGGAATGTTACGAAGAAGATTTCATGGATAGCTATGTATATCTAATGATCCACCCACTCTTCCTCCAATATCCACGAGTTTCTATTTTCGTGAACCACGAACTCGTGAAGCTTTTGATCCAGCCAATCTTCAAGCTCTTTCTTTGTAGGATTCCAGTGTTCTGACATCAGAAATCCCTTAGGTAGATCCCGGTCCTGGCAACAGAACCATTTGTTGGCTTATATGGGCCTGACCTAGGTTCAGAAGAGTTATTTGGCCAAATAGATCTTGTGGCTGCTGGCCCTTTCAGCAACAGCCGCGGAGCATGGACTAAAGTCTCACCCGAGGTAGCAGGGGAGGGTGTTGGAACCAGGTTTTCACACCCTTGGGATTTCTTGATGTGGTCTGGAAGGTTCGCACATCATTCTGCGGCTTCGCACCACTCTGCCTCGCAGATTCAAACCTAGGAAACCCTTAATACTTATTAATGCGATGTTATAGATTCGATCTACTTTTTATGGTCTTTAAGCAAACATTTAACAGAAATAACCAGTTCACACACCCAGAAAGATACAGATTTGCATAAACTCATAGCATAAGCATACGCACATAGATCAAACAGTTATATAAATTACCCAGATCTGCAATAATTCAGATTTTACACAGAATTTCATAATCAACTTATCTTTATTCACTTCCCTCGCCAATACATCTAGATCCACCCTGCGCACTCAGCTATAGGGGTTCGCTCACACAGCTACGGACTCTACTAGGCCTCCGCGCACACAGCTATAGAGCCGTTATCTACCTACCAACACCCTTGACTTGGATTTACAGACACTTCAAGACTTCACTCCTCAAAAACCCATTACAATTCAGATCCAAAAGTACATATCAAAGTTGACTTCTATTCATAGAGCCTTGCTCTATTTATACATTCCCATGATCCATGGATCATGGGCAGGCTGACTTGCCTTCTATTATTTTACATTATTTTTGGTCGGACAACCCTTTGACTTGACTCATTTACAATTCACACTCTGTGCACTTCACGGAGTCCTTATCGTACATTTCCCAAAATTTTGGTCTTTGGGCCCCAAAACTATTACGCGGGCCCTCTGCTAACCAACAGGACCCTCAAACCAAGGAGATAGCAAAAGGTGAACAGCACAAGGAAGAACTTCCCTATCAAATGTGAAATCACAATTGAAGATTGAAAATATATCATCTTTAGCAAAGGATAATAGGGTCATGTCATTAGAAGACTTAATGATTAAAATTGGATATGATCCTATTGATGTTAAAGGTGCAGAAGGTATTATCAAAAGGAAAAGCACATATATTATAGCATTGAGGAAGTAGCTAAAACTGCCTTCTACAGAGGGACCTCAAACCAAGGAGATAGAATAAAGTGAATAGCACAAGGAAGAAATGCTCAAATTGATCATTGAGTAGAATGTACAGATAAAGACTATGGAGGAAAAAATTGAGAAATTTCTTTATGAAAAAGAGCAATTTGATCAGTTAGCTATAGATCCCATCACAACTATTCCTATTATAATGTTCACACCAATAGGGGAATCCACATCAACCACAGCAGAATCTACATGAACAACAGGAGATTTGAACAAAATCTTACAGGAATTGACTCACCAGAAATAAGAAAATGAAAGGCTTCATAAGAAATTTAAGAATCTGGAAGCTCAGAAGATAAAAAATGACACTATGTATGTTGAAGAAATGCAAAAGACTCATAGTTTAAACAAAAGAATAGAAGAGTTGTAGTGTGAGTCATTAATGGCTCAAACCTTGGCCTAAGCCAAGGAAATCATTTGGGTAGATATTAGTCAGGCCATAACTGAAATATGACCCTCCATTTAAATATTTTTTTATTAAGAGGAACTTATAAATAGATGTCAAATAGCTATTAATGAAATTAAGCAACTTCTTAAAGACAAACCAAGTGAAGCTACATACATGATCAAATTTCTTAATTCAAAAACCATGGTTGAGTTGGAGCATATTGAGATTCTGGACAAAACATAAACCATTTTGGAGATCAAGAAGGTCTTGCAAGAAAATAACCTTATGACTTAGTTAGAGACTAAGTGCCAAACCTTGAATATTTCTATTCAAAGGTTTCATTTTAAGTTTAATTTACTAAATCAGAGAGAACTACCAGGATTAGTGGCCCCAAATGAGAGGTTGATTAGCTTGGGGGAATACTCCCAAAAGCTTTATACTATAGCAATTGATAAAGCAATTTTTGCAGGCATAAAGGGTCATATTATAGGAAAACAAATGTTAGAAGCTTTAGATTTTGACTTGACAATTAAGCATGAGATTAAACACCTTTTTGCAAAGAAGCCCACTTTTGAGAAGTACACCAAGGGTGATGAATTTTACAGGAAATTGGTAAATATTGTTATACCAAGTGAAGACAGATGGGATCACTTGTATGAATTTATCGATTAGATTTAATAAATAACTAAAAGATAGCTGGGAAACACTTTTTTGGGGACCACATTATCAACAGATTCCTAAAGAATAGTGCCAACACTTAGAAGTTTTGAAATTCCTATAGTTTTGTAGTATTTTTGTAATTTTGTTTTGAAAAATCTAGAAGAAATTTTTGTATAAATACCTCCTCCTTCGAGTTATTAAGGGTTGAACTCTTGGATGAGCTTTGAGAAGAGAATTGTAACCAACATGGATATCTTCTTCAATTTAATGAAAGGATTCTGAATTTTCCTACAATATTTTGTCTCTAAGTAAGCTTTCCTTATGTTCTTATTTCATTATGTCGTTCTTCATATATGTAAGCCTTTATGCAAAGATCTGGGTAAGATCATACTAAGTATTAATCAGTCTTAAATCTCTTGTGAAGTTATAAACAATAATTAGGGACTAGTTTATAAGACTATTTGTTATTATAAACTCCTTTATATCAATTAATTGTCATACCCATCTGCATTCATTTAAATATATTTTGTTCTACAAGAAACATTGTTTTTCTGTATTATTTTCTTATAACCAATCAAATATTATGTATGAATATTTAGCAAGTTATATTTCATCAAGATTCTTATTCACTCATTTTAAATCAATTAACTATAGCTAGACAAATATCACCCCTTTCATCCAAATTAGTAACTATTAAGGCTTAAGCACTTGTTTTCAAATTATTCAAAACATTTGTAATCCAAAAACTTTAAAAACAAACAAAAAATTTTAGATGTCGTGGCATGGTTAACTGATCTAGAGTCATCTCAGAGGATAACAGTTGAAACTCTCTTAACTCGAATGGGGCTATAACCACTCCCATAGATTGGCCTCCATACGACTAGAGAATTCCAACTGCTCCCATAGGGCTCTGTGCATCGGAATATGGGTAAGGAAGAGGAAAACAATCACGTCTTTAGATAAAAACCTCTTCCACCTATTGGATTACCTTCCCTTTCATCTATACTAGCCACTATACCACGAACATAGCCTCCAACACCTTTGCAAGTAGGTCAAACAAGCCTCCCAAGTGTCACTGCCAAGTTGACCTACAAGGGACAACAAACAAGGTTGGCAAGTGTGCCAACAAGTCCTCCACTCTCCATTAGACCTCAAAAAAATATGCAACACATATGAATAGATGTGAATACCTATGTAGCACCTTTGCAACACCAATATCATCATCATGAAGCCATCACACTATAACAAGTCATCTACGTGAAGCATAAGCATGAAAACTTAGATTAAGACATAATTGACAACTCAACTAGTGTTCCATCAATGTTACCGGGAATAGTGTCCACTCGGAGCTGCTATTCCCACTAAGACTGGTAGCTATCTTAGAAACAAACAAGTAAAGACTACTTTCGTTTTCCTTTATGAAAATAGATAGGAGTGGAACAAAGGACACCAACCTTAGTCTTGCGCTTGGCTCCTTACTTGATTCCTCTCCTTCCTGACAGATATTTGCCGCTTCTTCTTCGTCTGCCCAGCTTCAAAGAACACCTATGGAATCAATGCAGCATACTACTATCGAAGAACAGAGATCTATATTCATAAATAACACAGGACGAGATATGTATTAACCATACAAATGCATATACATTCAAACATACAAGAATATGGAGGAAAACTTGAATAGCTTTATTAATATCAAGAATACCAAGAGGATTAGAACCAATTGTTTTGACCCAACATCATCCTCTAGCAAGAAAGCCATTATTCATCTCAAGTAAAGCTTAGATCACCCAACACTATGAAGTTTCACCAGAAAACCAACAACACTTCTCTACAAGATACAAGATTCCAGCCTCTGGATCTCTGTGATGAGGGATCCATATATAGATGATTGTAGGGGTTTGAGTCATCTTCTGGGTTTTTGATTAGTGTCCTCTCTGATAGTTCTTGATTCCACTTGGAGACTGATGATCTCTTACTCATCCCTGGTCGAAAACAGAGAGGCAAGTGTCAGAGGGGAAGCTTCTGGAAGATTCCATGATCTTCCACCCCGCAAACTGTCTCTGCCATTTGTCCATTCTCGCCCATCGCACCCTACAGAGGGGCCATTCAGTATGCATCACACCCTTTGCACTGGGAAGGTGATATGCATCACACCCTCTGCACTGGGTATTCAGTATGGTCCAGTTTTGACCATTTCTGAGCAATTTTTAGTGGAGAACTTCTGGGAGATGATGTAATCAGCTGATCTTGTTCCTTTAGGTGGTCAAGAAACACTTTTAGGGACTTAGGATCCCTTAGTTTATGGAAATTTATCATTGGGGTGCAGTGCCCAAAAATGTCTATAACAGTTGCCCCTAAAGCATTAGGTCGTTAATATTTTGATGTCGGGTGAAATGCTTTATCATGAGGATCCGAAGTTTTTTCGAGCTGGGAGGAGACCTGTAATAAGATACAATACAATACATTATCTTCATAATATTTTTCATGATCTAGCTGAGGCGGGCATTCCCATGCTCAACTTTATAAATTCATTTTCATGTGCATAGGACAGATAATCGTCTGTGTAGTAGACCAATGATTCAGACTCATCATCCTTTGATTTGGATGATCATCTGTTTGGAAATGATGTACATTTGATGTCTTTATATTCCTGAATATATCGCAGCCCGGATGGATGAAACTAGATCCCGGGTCTTCAAAACTCGTTCAATCTTTACTCGGAGTACAAGTCGATCCATGTGAAAAATGTTATGGAGTCGAACATGGAAAGACATCGCCTGATTACCAACCAATGATGTAAGTTGTTAACAGGCACGAGAGGAATCACCAATAATAATGATGACCCTCAAGGTACTACAGTACAATTCACGTGGTGTGAAAAAGGACTTGGCGTCGAAAACCACGCAAAATCTCTCGGTCGAAGGCCATTAATATAAACCTATCGCCGAAAGTGAGAAACTTGCCATTGAGGCATGCAAGCTTCAAAGTACTGAAAGGGTTGTTCCTAGGTCGTCTTCTTAGATAATGAGCTGATGTCGACAAGAAGTGACCCATCGTAGGAGGGCCTTAATGAATCCCACACCTACGACACGGAACGAAGCAAATGATTTTGGAGGTGAAAATGATCTGATGATACAGGGTTCAGGGTGGCAGTCATGAAAAGAATGGAGCATGAATGTATTGCAGTGCGTGAGACATAGGTGAATTCTCTGAATGACTTCTCTTGAACATATCGGTGACAGTGACGATGGATTGGTAGCATTAACCCCAAAGATGGATGGTGTGATGGACCAATGGTGATATGAACTGTGAACGGCACAACCCAACCTGGCTCGGATGCAGAGAGAAAGTTTCATGTTCAAGAGCGACTTGCTACCAATAAAGTTTTTCAGGTTTTCTTCCCAATTTTCCCCAGTCATTGCTGACCAGTACCTCTTTATTTTTGTCAAGCTTGAGATGGATAACATATGCTTGTTCTATAATCCTCCCTTCGGGCGAACCTGTCGCTATATTTTAATGAGCCTAGCGACAGTGAAACTCGTTCTCATCCATTTGGATGAGTTTGTCATTATTCGGTTTTAACGAGTTTAACAACAAAGATAACTCGGTCCTTTTCAATTTTAGAGAGTCTGAAAGTGACAGAAAGGAAACTCCAAAGATTCTTTTTCATCATATAATCCCTTAAGTCCGAAAAAGCGTAAAATAATATGAAAGGGATGAATGTTCAGTAATTTTAACGAGCCGAACAAGACAAGCACTCGATCTTTTTGTGTAATAATCCCTCAAGTCCAAAAAGATTAAAATATAGAGGAGGGATATCACTTCTAATGAATTTAACGAGCCGGAGAGGCTAATCACTCGGCAATCTTTTCATATTTTACGAGTCAGTTGAAAAGAGCTTAAAGGAGACTCATTTTTCGAGGAACGAGTGATGATTTCCGGTAGCAGCTGATTCCAGGTAAGGTTTGGAATTTTTCCAATCACGAAAGTGTCACAAGGATGGCTAATAGAATCACTCTTCACAGATGTTCCTCAAAAGGGTAAACAATCAAATGGAGGTGAATGATCGGCTAAAAAATAGAGTGGAGGTGATGATGAGAACATGACCAAGGCTCAAAAGCTGATGAAAATGCATTCACAATGGTTATTTACCGGAAAATTGGTTCATTTTTTAATGAGCTTAAACTCTGGGGGAAACATTTGCTCATTGCTTATGTTTATTTTTTAACGAATTCTACGTTAAAACTTCTTGTGATAATGGTCATTGATTCCTTGATTCACCATTAGCATTTTGTTCTTTCAAAGATTGTACTAACAGTTCACTTGCTTCATAAAACCGATTAGAAATGAAAACATATGCTTGATAAATGAGTTAAGAACACTAATATCTTACGTGAATTATGTGAATGGTAATTTAAAAGTGACTTTTACCTCTCATTTTACCATTTCATTTGAACTTGGTTTGTTGGAGCTCTGGAGGTGCTTTTCCCCCCTTATTTTCACTAGCTGATTCTGGGAGATTTGTGGACGATTCTTGACACCGTCTGGACCAAGTAGGAGCTAAACTTGTGCTCTTCAATTGCATTCTTTTCTTTTTGAATTCTGAGCCTGCTTCCTTTCTTTGCTGAGCCTCTGGGGTTTGAATAACTCGCCCTAGCTCCATCGCACCCTTCCTTAATCGAAAGGTGTGATGCATACTGGCCTTCTCACTGACTAGTCAGTATGCATCGCTCCCAGTACACTACTGGGGTGTGATGGGCGCAAGGAGGAAAGTTTTTGCACAACTTTCTCATAGCTTTTTGCCTGTTTTTTACCAAATCAAGATCTTGACTCTTCTTTTGTTTATTTTTCAGAGATTCATCAGAGCAAAATGGTTGTTACATGGTGAGAACATGAGCATGAAGAAGAGGACATGGTTGCTTTACATGATTCGGGCACTGTAACTGCGTTGCGGAACTGTGGCCTGTTGAAGTTTTTCCACATCTCTAGCATGAGCCAACAAATCAACTTGTTGCAATATTTCCTCGAAGTCTGGGATCCTACCAACCAGGTGTTCCAGATTAGGGGCAAATCGATCCCCTTGACTGTCATGAACATCTACTTTTTGACCGGTTTATCAAGGCATGGTGCCCCTCTCTCATTATCGGGTCCCGCCTACGGGGGTGTGTCCGTGAGGGAGTATATTCATCGGCACTACAGAGAGGGATCTCAGCCGAGTACGGATGGTAAGATAAATATCCGAGATGTCACTGACAGGCCCTTGAGGACCATTCTATTCACTTTTGCTAGACTGGTTGGTAGTTCGGCTCTTCACATAGCTAACAGGTCTTGCATGTAGTATGCTTTGGAATGCCTTGAATCGAAGGTGTTAACTAGTTTTATGTAGTACTCTCTGTGATGAAAGAACAACTAACAAAGGTGAAAAGTGGAAGATCCAAGAATTTTGGATATGGTTCTATTTTGACTGGTTTCGCTTTGGAGAAGATCCCACTGATGCAGCCGCAGTACATCTCACTTGGCCTACCTCCACTGACTGAACCACGGATGCAGAGATGGGTTGACCTCATGTCTTGACATGCTGACCAGCCTCATATTTCTTTTTCTAATACTTTCTTTGAGTGGTTCAATCATCAGAAGATGGTTTACACCAAGTTTCCATATGCTGGCATGGATTTCTTGGGTGACCTAGGTTTAGTGCTGCCGGCCAGCGAGCAGTGGGGTGCTATGGGTAAATCCTCTGACCATATCTCTGTTTATTGTTCTTTATAATTTTCTTATGATTTCTTTGATCAATACTAATAAAAACTCATGTGCTAATGTAGATATTGGACCAGTTCGACCGGCAGTACGCTGCAGAGACCCAGCGACCGCTCCAGCAAGAGAAGCTGTGGGGAGGGCCATCCTTCGCGACCTTGATGTGGTCGAGATTCTTTCAACACTACAGGAATAGGTTGAGGGTCTCACTCTTGGTATCTCGGATGTGAGTACTGACAAGCTACCTCTGCGGTTGTAGCGACATATTATTGGTGTGCCGAGTCGATGGACTAGGCTTTTACGCATGATTGCACAGGCGATGACTTGTTATCACCAGCATCATTAGACTAGGGTGCCCCCTAGCATTTCGAGTTTTGGGTCATTTGACCGATTTTGTCTTGGTTACAGAACATTATGTATAAACTATAAACAGTTACGTATATATTTTTGATTTTCAGAGCTTTATTTTGGTTAAGTTACATGATCTTGCTGCATATATTGATGTGATGCTTCTCTTTTATAAATGTCGCAAATGTCTATCTAACACATAATTTTCCAATGAGTCTATCAATGTGTTTAAAATTCTAGAAATAGGTTGATATTGAATGAAATCGAACTGTCTTTCTAAAATCCTGATTCTTAGGAACATGCAATAGATGGCTGGATTCCGTACGGAATAGATGCCAGTGAGTTGTAGAATGACGAGTTGTGAGTCTAGCCTGATGACAAGTCAGCATATGCCATGTGTGATGACATCAGAGATGAGTTCTATCAATGCACTATGTTCAGCGATATTGTTCGTTGATTGACCAATACATACCCCTTTGAAACTTACTAACCCGCCGCTGGGATCGAAAATGCCCCATGCTGCAAAAGATAGGTTCTGTGAACTACGACTCGCTCCATTGGCATATCCAAAAATGATTCCAATAGGTTCAACATCTGCAACGAATGCAAAAAAGTGGATTACCTAACCAAAATAATTACTCTTAGCGAAAACAAAAATGTAACAAAAGCATAAGGATTACTACGCAGAATTAAGCATAGTAACATTTGAGGTACAACCCGTTGCGAGGTTGCGCCAGTGGAATCCCATCATAGTCCATCAATTCGTAGGCTCCTTTTGCTAATACACGCTTAACAATATAAGGACCCATCCATAACGATTTGAATTTCCCTGCTCCCAACTTATCGGATTCCTGGTTGTAAAGTAAGAACAGGTCACCTTCTAAGAAGACGCGAGGTTTGACATTTTTGTCAAATTACGCCTTGACTCATTTCTTATGAGCTTCATTACCTAAAGCTACATCGCGACAGGTTTCATCCAATTGGATTAGTTCCAAGAAACGAGCCTCTTCTTCTAATGTTCCAGGGAGAAGGTTAACTGCGAGTTTGAGGGACAAGATTTCACATTGAATAGGTAAGATTGCTTCCAGACCGTACACAAGTTTGAAAAGGTGTAAACCCGGTTGCATTTCTTACTGATGTCTAGTATGCCCACAAGGCCGAGTATAGGATCATGTGCTAATTCTTTTTATGGACTCCGATCATTCTTTGCAGCATGCACTTCAGGACTTTGTTGATTACCTCAACCTGTCCGTTAGCTTGCGGATAGTACATAGTAGAGTTGTCGTGGGATAGTTCTAATTTGGCAACCAACTCAACCATCATGTGTGTTATCACTTAAGAAGTCTAATTCCCAAACTTCTCACATTAGTTTGATGGTAAATATTCGGTGCTAGTCTAGGTTTGAGTTTTTGTTTGCCTTAGAGTCTGAGTCTTAGGAATCCACTATGCATTCTCATTCATCACAGGTATCATAATTCACACAATTTCCATGTGTTTGCTTTGTTCAAAAGTTATTATGTGCTACAAATCTCTTTAGGTGATTTCGTAGTGCATAATTCAGTTTTAGGTGTTTTCGCAGCGCAACATGTTTTAGGTGATTTCGTAGCACTTAATCCAGATTTTGCACTGACTACGCTACGAAATCAGAGATTTGTGCAATCCACAGAAAATCTTTCCCAACTGTAAAATATGTCAAGTTCAATTATGGTTGCATCATCCACTGTCAGCTTATACACTCCACATATCATGTCTAACCAATTATCTCCATCATTACAGTCGCTAGGTACTCTGATACACTCGGATTGCAAGATCCAAGAAAAGTCAGGTATTCATAGTCTTAGTTATGATTGCATTCATTGCATAAGGGACAAATCTACAAACGTTCAATTTGAATGCATTACATATCAAGCAAGGCAACTATCAAGCGAGGTAGAGATCAAAGATTGAAACGGAGCCGGTCATCAAACATATCATTCCGCTGGATATTCGTGGAGGGGTCTGTAGAGAGAAAGAATCACAGGTCAGGTAGGTGTTTAAGGACTGAACCTAAAGGTTTAGACATAACCTTGAGGAACAGGGAAGTTGAGCATGCATTCAAGCAAGCTCGGTGCTGGAATTTTTGCAAGAAACTTCAGGGAGGTCATGCACAGGTCACCAAGGAATTTGCCTTGAATTTCACAGGACTTAATTCAAAGGTTGGTATGCTTGAAATACAGGTCTCACCAGACATAATATCCATAGTTACGGAGATTCCAAGAGGGAAAGAAACTTGGTTTAAGAATTTCAAATTCGATATGAACCCATGTAAAGAATTTCTGAAGCACGAGTTCTTTAACTCCAATTTAAACAAATCTGTTCCTAGGAGTTATGTCAAGGATTCGTATGCCAATTTTCTTACCTGTATACAGAAGTACCTTACTTGTGAAGGGAGATACAATAAGGTGTATTCATATCATTTCAAACTTCTGTTGCATTTCACAAGGAAGACATCTATTTATTTACCTTTCTTCTTATTTCGTAGCCTAGGCAAAATGTGTGATAAGGTGCAATTAAGGAAAGAGGCTTATGAGACTTTATTGTTTCACCATGGATTGGTTAAGTTGATTGTTCTGCATGAACTCTAGAAGGTTGGTAGAGACTGGCCCACGTTCATCTTCATGTCTGTTTTCAAGAATGAGATTGGTCTTAGTCCTCAAAATACAAAAGACTTGCCAGCAACCAGTGACCATCAGGCAGAAACAAGATCCAGGAGGTTTATAAAGGTGAAGGTTAGGAAACAGGTAAGGGAACCTACCAAGTCATTGATAATCCAAGATACACCCCAAAAATCTTAGAAAAGGAAAATTCAAATCAGAGAAAGTGCACCTGAATCACCCACAGGTGAAGTAGTCCATAGAAGAATGACAAGAAGCCAATTAGCTAGGGAAAAGGGCAAACCAGTGGTGACTGAAGACACCCCGATTTCAATGGGAAGTCTTAATGACATATTGCAGGCAATTGATATTGAAGAGTCTCCCTTGGTTCAAGCAGATGTGATAGAGTCAGGAAAAGACAAGGCTAAGAAAAATAAAGCCTCAAAAAAGCTCAAGTTCGACGATCCAGATGATAAATTTGTCTTTAGGCCAAGAAGACCCATAACAAGGAATTTCAAAGACATACAGGAGATATTGCCAGGAGCAGATGAAACAGAGGAGATAACACAATCTCATGAAGGAAAAGATAAAGATAAAGTAGTTACCCTTTAGGAAGCAGATAGTGTTGAAGAGTTGAAAAGAAAGTTGGAATTGGCAAACTTTGAAATTGCTAGACTAAAGAAAGCCTCCAAAAAACATGCAATTAAAGAAGCTTATTTTAACCAAATGCAAGCTCAGTGGGAGGACCAAACATTCCAAATACCAGAGGTGGTCGACTTTAATGTTCAATTTTGTAGCCGGACTGTTCCTACAATAAAGGAGGCACAATTCATCAGAAAGGTCAATACAAAGCTGAGAGCTGGGACCAGAATCATGAATACGCAAATTTAGGACTTAAAAATACAGTTAGCTCAGTAGAAAAAATCTCCTTAAGGAGGTCACACAGCAAAAAATGTTATGTCCCAAATTTTGATGGTTTTTCCTTGCTATAATTTTTCTTGAGGAATCATACAGTTTCACTCATTTTTGAAAAGTTTTGGAGCAGTTGAAAAGGATGTTTGAATATAAGGAAGCTCAAGATAGAAAATTTTGGATATTAGGCTGTGTTTTGGTGATCACACAGTAGTTTCATAGCGCGCTACGAAACTGCTGAAGATAATGCCTAACGCGCAGGAGTTTCGTACCGCACTACGAAACTGCTATAGCTACATAATTCAAACTCTCAACTAATTTTGAAAGACCGAGGGAAAATTTTTGAAAAAGAAATCTCCTTCAAGGATCATATAACAGGTGTCAACATTCAACAAGGGAAGAAACAAGGAGAAGAAACAAATATTCAAACTCCAAACTTTTTGTTATCCAGTGATCAGAAATACCATAGTTCATGATATGTCAGACAGTTTGGAAGAGTTCTTGTTCTCACACATGGAAAAAGGTTGAAAACACATCAAGCAGGTGGCATTCTAATATATTTTGTTATAATCAAAGAAAAAGGACATGGTTCATTAGTTCGAATATCTTCGAGGAAAACAAAAGGCAGATAAATAGGGGCAGTTTCCTGCTTTTCAGGAACCAGGAAGAAGATGTGACATTAAAGACCAGCAGGCAGCTACAAACACCCACTACAACTAAACTAAAAGAGACCACTTGTCAAAGAACGAGAATGGATTGTAATGAATGCTATTATTAGCATGATATGGAGTCAGACTCCTATTTGCCTTAGATCTCTAATAAGTCTAGTTAGCAGTTTATTACATTTAATAGGTAGTTGAAGTATGAATAGGTGTCATAAGAAGTAGAATTCGAATTCCCCTCATGCTAGAGGAGGAATCTGAGCTTTGTAAAAGAATTCTATAAATAGGAGAAAGAGCAATGTACACTGGGTTGGAAATTTATTGAAAAAAATCTCTGATATTTGGCTTCATGTAAAGACTTTGTTTTAGTAATACAAGATTAGCTTTACTTCTCAAGACTCAGGAGGGATTCGATGTTCATAATGTGTTGTGTTATTCTTTTCCTAATATTTGCAATGGTATGAATGTGTAATCACTTAGAATTCACTTATAGTGCTCTAACTTCCTGTATACATTCATAGACTATGTGGTCCCATATGCTTTTGGTATGTTCTGAATGTGTTGAACGTTGAATGCCCTGACTTCTATGTAAGGTTAATACCATTGTCATACTCAAATGATGTTGACTTCATAAGCCCAATGGATAGTTGTTAAATGTGTTTCCACCATTCATATTTTTACATTTGTTTCACAAGAGTTAGCCATCTTAACTATAATAAAAAACATTAACCCTTTGAGAGAGCCCTCTCTAGTTGGGGAGGCTAAGCCTCAGCCTAAAGTAGGTTTGAAATAGTTACTTGAAGTCTTCCTGGTCTGCAGCCTTCCAGGGTCAGATTTTGAGATAACAATGTGATTGCGAAAATGCGATCCATGATCTGTGACTATGGCCTGTGGAACGTCGAATCTGGAGACTATGTGATTAAAAAACAAAAGGGCAGCTGTTTTGCTGCTGTTGTTTAATGTAGGCATCGCTTCAGCCCATTTGGTAAAATAGTCTACCGCGACTATGATATACCCATGCCCCCCAGCTGAGGTGGGGTTACATGTCATAAAATCTATGCCCCATTTTGCGAATGGCTCAACAATAACTACTGGTTGCAGCGGTGTGGGTGGTCTTCTAGTTTTGCTATCGAAAATTTGGTAAGCATGGAAACTTCTAGCTGCAGTTATGCAATCTTTGAACATTGTTGGCCAGAATTATCCTGCTCGCAAATTTTTTTGCGCCGTAGCATAACCAAATTAGTGCTCCCCACATGCGCCTGAATGACAATCATTCAAGACTTTTCTAGCCTCTTCATGGGTGACGCACCTCCGCAGAACTATATCGATACCGTGACGGTAAAGGGTATCACCGAAGATCACGTAGTCTTTCGCTTGGTATCGAATCCCTAACTATTCAGAGCGTGAGGTATTAGACCTATATGTTTGTGTTTGGAGATAGATGATTATATCTCCATACCATGGATTGCTTGAAGATATCAGAAACAAATTTTCATCCACGATTGCTTCTTCGGATGTTGCATCGTTGGATGATGATGGGAGATCACATAGTAACTCCACGAATACCAGGGCTTTCTTTGATTTGGACTTTTTGAATTCCAGATCAAACTCTTGTAAAATTGCTATCCATTTTGAATATTCCCCCCCAACAACTGTCACGACAATATATAAGTCATGGGGTTGCAATCTGATAAAATGGTAGTTTTTCTGAAGAGGGCGTAGTGTCAAAATCTCTGTATCGCTTGAATAGCTACTACGGCTAGCTTTTCAATGTAGGAGTATTTCATTTCCGTATCATTTAAGTTTCGGCTTAAATAATATATAGGATGTTCAATTCCATTATCCTCTTGAACTAAAACCATTGCTATGGTCGTATCTGT
>APFE031565872.1:0-60786 GCA_000404065.3 Pinus taeda
AATCCTTTAAGTACGCCTCCCCGGCAACGGCGCCAAAATGTAGTGTCCTATCTAGGGGGCTAGATCGGTCTAAATTAATTGTCAACCCAGGGTGCGTTTACTTAGAGGCGTGTGCCTAAAGTATATAAGCATAAAGGATCTACTCTAAATCTACGACTCCTAAGTTACAGTGCTGAGATTAAGTCTATTGTTAAACTAACTAAGCATTAAAGCATGTGCTATTGACAACTAAATGCAATTCCTATCATGCTGTATATGGCTATCTTGAAAGGTTCGGTCCCCTTACAGAGACATCAACATGCAACCCTTGTTCAATATCATTCAGCAATCAAGAATACTTAAAGAAGGCATGTAAAAGCAAATTCATAACCATTATCCATATCAGTGTTTCATACACAACTCTGAGGTTAAATCCTTTACGGGATACATTTCATAATCCAAGAGAGGGTTATTCAACACATGTATAGACATCGAACGCATTCATCACTGCAATCAAATCTCCAAACATATATATAATTCGCATGCGTTTTATCCAATTGAATTGACTGTAAATTAAATCAAGACTACACTATGAATGTAATTCAAATATAAACAGAGTATAAGCATAAGCAAAATGTAAACACAAACAAAGTGTATGATCGGTCTACCACATACGCAGGGCCCGTCCGCGTCTTTGGCACACCGATGATTACACCACGATCACGATGTTAAACAAGTATGCAATGTATTAGATCGAAAACCAGAGGTTCTATTCCAAACGTAACTGTGATAGTAAACGATAGTATATGTCTGTATGTATGTGTGTAACCGATCCCAGGTCTCGGCCTTGTCTTTTAATTACATAATTGCATCCCTTGAAAAATGGATGCTTATCCATAGTAGCTGTTGCTGCATTTGGTAAATCAAAACACGGATATATTCCTAATTGTCTTATGCATAAAATCAAAAAATCAAAATAGGAAACAACTTAAAAGCGAATGGATAAAAACTGAATGCTGTTGCTGCCTTTTGTGCCGACATGCTAGGGTTGACTGAGCGTTGACCGTGCTGATTGGAGGAATGTTTCTAATGCGGAGTAGGTGTTTGTCCATGTTTGGACATTCCTCTTTTCGTCCATGCCTTCCGCTCCTACCTAGCTGCCATGCCACATGTCACATAATAAACCATTTACAGGTTGTTAAGACTTCCTGTAGTGATTTAGGCCTAAAATCCTAATTTGTCAACACAAAACCTCTAAATCAATTAATATGCATGTCAACAACTATAAACTATTAAATTAATTAAATTCGAAGGCATTTGAGGAATGGATGATGAGAAAAAGGTAGGAAATGGTCATGTTTTGGAATGGGAAAAAGGGCTTAGAATGGTACCAACACTCCGTTGCAAAGGGGAGGACCCAACGAACATCTCAGAGGGTAAAAGTGATGATTTGGCCATCGTAGACACCATGAAGAAGAACTTCAAGTTGGAGAAGAACAAGAGAGGATACGTAATTTCCCGCATCAACAACACTGCGGTCAAAGTCACGATGAAAATATTGGCTGGAAAGGTTATGCGGAAGTGTCGTGTAGATGAGGTGCCCACGCCACTGGTTGCGCTTGTTGAGTAATGTGCAGAAGGCATCCAGTTTAACCAGGCAGACTACTTGTTCAGAGAGTTCCTTGAGAACTACTATAAGGCACAAGAGTAGGGGAATACTTTTCAGTATGCATGGTTTCTATTTTCAATCGTGTTGGTGGCATGGGAATTTCCCGACGACATCCAGTTCCTGGCGATTGCATAGGACCTTCTAGAGGCAGCAATGTACACTTCGTTGTGAGAAAATAGAGATTCGCAGAGAATCAGGGACAGTAAGATATTTTGGGTACTCATGGAGATGAACATTAGAATGGGGATTAATCGCAAGCCACGTTTATCACCCACGTTCTATAACATTCTACAAAGCTTCACGGAGTTCAAGGCAAATTTCCACTACGTGTACATCAGGGTGAGGAAGGACCCCATGAAGACATGGCACGAGCTCCCTTATCTGGCAATGGACGATGTCATATTTGTTGTCCTTGAGTCATGGCCGCCGGAGTGGTGTGCTCTAGCCAACTCCATGGAGGAAATGGAGAAGACTGTTGTGCACAGGAAAAAGGATGAGGCGAAACTGCAGATGGGGCAGTTGGCAGAGAAGCGTAGGAACGAAGCGGCAACAGCGAAGGCCCAAGCAGCATGAGAATTTGTGAAGGAGGCAGAAGAACAACAAAAGGCAACTGAGAAAGAGAGTGATGGTGACAAGTCGCATTCGCCTGAACATGAAACAGATATAGAGCAAGGAGGCGCAAACCCGCAGATATCATCCACACAACTGAAATGACAATGCCCAAGGGAGCAAGTAGGGCTGTGAAGAAGTCGAAGGCTTCCAAGACTTCTTTCAACCCAATCACCCTCATTGAAGGGGAATCGCATGAAATTTGGGAGACAGTGAGGGATGTCACCACAGACACCCTCCAAGAGTTCATGGAGGAATATTAGATGGTGTTAGGTGCTCTTCGAGCATAGATACAGGAGTTGGAGGTGCGCACTCCACAGGCTGGCACTATGTCAACCAACCTCACACTAGGCAAGTCTGCGACTGAGGAAATGTTGCGCGCACGAATGACCAACAATATAGTGCTGCCAGAGGGAGCACTCGTTACAGAAAATGAGGCTGACATGCCTATGGTCAGCAAATTGAAAGGAGTCGGGCTAAATATGGTTGCGCTCCCTTGGGAATCACTCTATGTTTTGCAGGACAGAGTTACTGTAGAAGTGCGAGCCAGTGAGAGTCGTGCGCTTCAATTCATGAGAGAGTAGCACATTAACATTAAACAATTGAGCCTAAAGCATGACGAGGTAGTGGTGTAGAACAGATAGTTTGTATAGGTGGTCGAGGAACCTTACCAGATGGTCTTGGAGATGGCCATCTAAGTAGAAGAACAAGTGGAGGTGCGCGTCCGAAGGCTAACAGCAGGGCTGTGTGAGGTAAAGAAGGAGATGGCTAGGGTTCCACTTGAATTGAACCTCAAGATAGTCGAACTGCAATTGGAGGCGTAGCCTTCAACTTAACTACAGGTTAAGGAACAGTGGACCAGCATGATTACAACAGTAATAGTGAAGGTCAATAGTGCAGTGAAAGACTACACAAAGTTGTTCGAGGAGTTGTTCGAGGTTCTCACTACTCTACAGGAGGACCTAAACATATAACACCTAGAAATAGAGGCACATGAGCTACAACAGAAGTACGATGAAGTAAAAGGGACCACGCAGATGATTTCCTTACATAGAGGCTCACGCAGATGCAGTAGGCGAAAGTGCTCAAGGAGCAGGTGGATGTTTCTCGACATAAGGAAACAGTTTTGAAGGCACGCTTACAACTGTGGATTGATGAGGCTTATATCAATATAGCCTCTATTGAGGAAAAGCTCGTGCAGATATAAGAAATAGAATAACAAGCTCAGGGAGGCAGTTTAGCTACAGCGGTTTCAGAACAACACATCCAGGAAGTGCAGTAGGCAACCCCTCAGTGTGCTGCTAATCTTGCAGTGACCCAAGTAGAGTTGGGAAGTCTTCGTGCAAATATCTCCGCACTGATAGAGTGACTCGAGGGCGAGTCATGATGTTTGCGTTGGAGGCCTGTTGGGTGCGAGATCCCCCAACGGAAGTTTTCGGGTTTAGAGCCTAGATTTTGGTCAAAAGTTGTAACCTCGATGTAAAGACTCCACATTTTGTGGGCACGGAGCACATAGTTTGTAAAGGAGTCATAGGGTTGTTCGCCCTCATTGTTATAATGTAATTTCAACTGTAGATATCTACCCATGGTCCGCGGACCATGGGATTGTATAAATAGAGTAAAGCTCTAAGTAGATAAATAGATCATGGAGTAATAATGATAAGGATGAAGAGTTGAATCATATCTAAAGTGTAAAGTTTAGTTTTGGGCTGTAGAGTAGTAGAAGGCTCTACAGCTGACTGCCCAGAGGCATAGTAGTCCGCAGCGGAGTGCGCAGACAACATGAGTTGAGTGCACATGGCGAGTCAAGTTTGTAACAGTTAGAGCATTAAAAAAGAGAAGTTTCATATCCATCATGTGTATTTATTTCCTGTTTTATGCATCTATTACATTGAATATACATTGCACTTTTAATGCTTATATGATGCGCGAATATGTATGAATGTGTTGATTAAGTGAAAGAAAGGTATAATATCTATTTACGCGAAGTCAACTAATATCTTTAAGAAGATAAGTAGGATACACAGTGTAGATTGGAAAAATAGTACAGTTCACTGCCATAGCAGCGTGAAAACATCTCAGCCCCTTGTTAGGGTTGCACGAAGGTCAATTATAATAGATCACGAGGGTATTGAAGGTTAGAATAGTGTGTGAAGTAACTTGCATGAAGATAGACACAGTTGGACTAAATCGACACCTTAGAATCCCCCCATACTGCTTCGGGTGACACTTCAGTCCATGCCCTGCATGCTAATGCCAAAATGGCCAGTAGTGTAGGGATTTGTTTGGCTAAATAACTCGGAACCTGGGTCAAGCCCCATCAAGCCAACAAGAAAGTAGAGAGAGGGTGTGTATGTTTCTGGTTTAGATAAAGATACAAAGAAGTATAGATGGAGAAAATGGGGGGAAGAATGAGAGAGTAGGAGAGAGGAAGGGAGACATTGATAGAATTGGAGGGCAAAGAGAGAGAGAGAGAGAGAGAGAGGGAGAGGTGGGAGAGAAATGGAGATAGAGGAAGGAAGAGATTGAGGATGTGAGAGAGAGAAGGATAGAGGGAGGAAGAGAGAGAGTGAGGTATGAATAAAGACACAAAGAGAGAAAGGTGGAGAGAGAGAGAGGGAGTGATAAGGGAGATGGAAAGAGAGGGAGGGAAGAGAGCAGGAGGGAAGAGAGATGGAAGGAGGGAGATAGGGGGAGAAGGGGAATAGAGAGGGTGATAGAGAGGGAGGGAGAGATAGATAGATAAGGAGAAAGAGTGTGTATGTTTTCGAGGTGATATAAAGATAAAAAAGAGAGGCAAATGGATATAGAGATATAGATGGAAGGTGAAGAGCAGGAAGAAGAGAGAGATAGATAGATATGGAGGGACAGAACATGTGTGTTTGGAGGGAGGTGAGATATCGAAATAAAGAAGTAGAGCTTTATGAATGAAGTATTTTAATTCCTTAATGACTATGCAAGAAAATCTTGTTCACACATTGTTCAGCCCAAAAGGCATTACGATGTACTAAAAACATCCCCATTCAGTCACGAAGGTCATCTTGATTCTATCCTCAGGCGTGATTTTGATTTGATGGTACCTAGAGAACCCATCAGTGAAAGAGTATGCTTCTTGTCCACCTACATTATCTAGGACCTCGTTAGTGAATGGGGTCAGGAAAGGATCATGCACAGAAAGGTCATTCAATTTCTGGAAATCCACACATATCCTTATTTCTTCTTTCTATTTTTTTTCCTAAACCACAATCGGGATTCCCCAATCAGATTCTTCCACTATTTCAATAATTCCTGCCATGAGCATCCTATCGAACTCAACGTGGACTCTTTCCTTATACTTCAGATTAAGGCGGTAAGGTCTTTGTTTTATAGGTTTCACATCTAGTTTCAGGGTGATCTTCATGACACCCAAGTCTCCTATTATTCCCTTCAGATCAGAAAAATTTGTGGGAAACAAATAATGATATGCGTGGAGGAGCTCAACAACCTTGTCAAATATCGGATCATCCCAATAATCCACAATATTTGCAAATTTTAGCTCCACCTTTGTGCCAATGTTGACCTGCCTAATTTTTAGTGGTGCAGTTATGTCTAGATCCTCTATCTATGTACCTTCAACCTAGCGGTGACCCTTAGTTTTCAAAATATTAATCTTTCTAGGATACTCATGTTCTTCTTCACTGGTCACGTTATAGCATTCTAGCGCATGGTTCAGTTGGGTAGTCCAATCAGGTTGATTCAGGTCCAAAGGATCTTGTGGTATCCTAAAGATCACTACTTTAATCTCCTATGGCACCGTGTCAATATAGTCAAACCCATCCTCAAAGTTGAACATCATTATAAACCCATAGTGCAAGATGTCCCATTCTTCAGTGCCATGGCAGAGCTCTGTTTCCAAGTACAAATTCATTGATATGACAAAACAGATGCACCCATTCAGGCTAGGGCTCTACTCCATAAACCTTAGTCCATTTGGCCAGGTGATCACGCAGATCATCCCTTCCATCATACTTGTTTGTCATCCCCACTTTTGGCTATCCAAAACATATTCTCATCATCCTCCTATAGTGTTGCCAATCATCGAAATTATCCTTATGTGTACCCCACCATCTTGCGGGCATAGCACATAGTGCCCAATCCAAGGCCTGGAAGCGATGCTTCTCTGACACTTCTCTCTCAAATGCATCCAAAAAGTGATCACCATCAGTTCGCCTGTCATAGTGAGGCAGATTCCTTACTTCTAATGACATGCAACACAATGACTTGGTCATCATATTACAATGTAGCATGGATACTTAATGCAATCGGTTCTGCCAGTGCTCTAATTCTTTGTCTGAAGCTGATGTGCAGGAGCTCTTGTGGTCCCATGTGATACACCCATATGTTGTCAAATTTATCCAACCCTGGCCTCACGTCATTATCAAGTAAATCGTGTCCAAATCGTGATCACTTTCACAATCACCGACTAGTTCTGTATAACACGATCCTTCTGCAGGATCCAACAGAACGACTACGTTGAGAAACTTCTTTTCAAATATCATCTTTTGCTCCTTCATCTCGATTACCCCATTCATGTCAGTGGCCTAATCGATTCCTAGGAATGCAGGATAGGGATTGCTATCATCCACAATCTCTATTACCTCAAAATCTGCGAGTGCGCGCGCGCCTTCGATGTAAACTGTCACCCTTGCAGCCTCCCATCAGGATAATTTTCTATTTATTCGCCATCCTTAACTGGATAGGAGACCACTGGAGCACAGGTCTCCCCATTCTTTCCCATGTTTTCTTTGGCAAAGCGTTCGCATTGGACCCCAGATCTAAGGTAACTTGGTCAATTTCATACTCTCCTATCTACACAGTAAGCCTCACCTCATGCCCAGTCCTTTCCTTATGCTTGCCAAGCTTTTTGACTATGTGTGGTTCACCGGTAGCATCGTCCTTGCGAGCGCTCCGATTGAACAGTTCCGGTAGGCCCTTCATAGACTCACTATCTTGGAGCAATTTCATGAAGGTCTCCAAGAACATGGTAATCATGGAAGGGTCCATTTCTTCAACTGGTTTCTCCTAACTTCTTGAGGTAGTGGCCTCATTGAATCTTTCTTTGCTTCCATAAATGTTGCTTTCACATGCTCCAAATCAAACCCAGTCTCCTTTTTTGGTGCTATGCGGACCCATTCACCTTTTGCAGGCTGCTTCCCTTATATTGATATATATTGGGGAAAAAATAGCATAATATATTGGGGTTAAAGGATTTTTATATCGATATGTATAAAAAATGGATCTCAAAATTAATCAAAAAATATAAAAGGATATAAAAATTGTTAACAAAAAAATGGATGCCTACAATATCACAGGGTCTGCGACAATGTGAGGGTAGATGAACTGCCATGTGGGTCGGCTGGAAAGTGACCATTACAGTCATTATTCACGATGTGATGCTTGGTTTGAGACCAAATGGAGTGTGAGATAGGCATTTAAGGATAAATATATGGGCTAGATTCTTGAAAATCTGCTGCCAAGCGAGCATTAATGGATTGAATGTGGGGAGAATGGTCAAAT
The DNA here is from genome assembly GCA_000404065.3 of Pinus taeda. Classification (NCBI taxonomy): domain Eukaryota; kingdom Viridiplantae; phylum Streptophyta; class Pinopsida; order Pinales; family Pinaceae; genus Pinus; species Pinus taeda. The sequence continues at coordinate 7,814 of APFE031565872.1, forward strand.
TCAAATTCATAAATTACAAAGGGGTGTCCAACAAACAACACTTGGAAGTTTGAGAACTGAGTTGTTGCATGCCCAAACACTCATGAACCTTGACTTGTTCGATCTTTTGAAGGCAAAGTCATTGTTTGAGCACTTACCTGAGTCATTGAGAGAATTGTGGAATAACACTATGGCAGAATTTGAGGAAGCCATGGATACCAGAGCAATGACTGTTGAGGAAGCCGCATAGGTCATTATGGAGTAGAAGTCCTAGAAAGTGCCAAGATAGTTGTAGAAATCCCTAAATCATTGCGTACACCAAGACCCAAGAAAGACGAGCAGGCTATGGTATCAGTGCGCATGTCCCCTAGGAATCTGTTAAGGACTAGGCTTACCATGGAAGAAAAGGGGAAGGCAATCAATTTGGAGGTTGATGAGGAGGAAGAATTTGAAGAAATACTGGTAGAGGAGGAGGAGGATGTAGAAATGGAGGTGGAAACCCAGGGTGTGGACCCTTTGACTAGGCTGCCCGCATATGTTCCTTCGCAGAAGGGAAAAGCAAGGGCGCCCAAAGACATAGATGAGAGCAAAAGCTCTTTGCAGACTCCGTTGCTCCCTGACGACATCATTTTTGAAGGAGTTGACTTGGGGTGAGTGCTTGTACTAAAATTTGAAGACTGGGATCTCACAGACCACTTGAAGTTCCCACATTTGGTAACCACGCAGTTGATGTGCCAGAAGAAGATGCGCCGACGAGAGTTATAGAGTTGGAGCTACATAAGTGGCTAAGAGGTGTATAAAAGGCAATACTCTTAAACCTGCTCTAGGTGTTGCATTTCTATCGCGCCCCAGTGACTATTTTTTTCATCAGACAACTGCTCTGCCTGGTGCATGGTGGGTGCTTGTGGCTGGAGGAGCCCATCCCCATCACGAACCACTTAATTCACAGAATTACCCGACTCCCTTGCAAAGTGGAGTACCCAGCGAACATCTTGAAGGGTAAAAGTGATGGTTTGGCCATCGCAGAGGCCATGAAGAAGAACTTCAAGCTAGAGAAGAACAAGAGACAATACATGATTTCCTGCACCAACAACGCTATGGTCAAAGTCACGATGCAAATATTGGCCAAAACGGTTATGTGGAAGTGTCGTGCGGATGAGGTGGCTATGCCGATGGTTGCACTTGTCGAGCAATGTGCAAAAGGCGTCCAATTTAACCAAGCAGACTACTTGTGCAGACTACTTAACCAAGGGAGGTGAGATAGAGAAACAAATAAGTAGAGATTTATGAATGAAGTCTTCGAATTCCTTAATGACTATGCACGAAAAGCTTGTTGGTGCATTCTTCAGCCCAAAAGGCATTACGGTGTACTGAAAGCATCCCCATTCAATCATGAAGGTCATCTTGCTTCTATCCTTAGGCATGATTTTGATTTGATGGTACCCAGTGAACCCATCAATGAAAGAGTATGCTTCTTTTCCACCTACATTATCCAGGATGTTGTTAGTGAACGGGGTTGGGAAAGGATCATGCACACAAGAGTTGTTCAATTTCCGGAGATCCACACATATGCTTATTTCTTCTTTCTGTTTCTTTTCCTGAACCACAATCGGGATTACCCAATCAGATTCTTCCATTGGCTAAATAATTCCTGCCGTGAGCATCTTATCTAACTTAATGTGGACCCTTTCCTTATACTTTGGATTCAGGGGGTAATGTCTTTGTTTTACAGGTTTGGCATCTAGTTTGAAGGTGATCTTCATGACACCCAAGTCTCCTATTATTCCTTTCAGATCAGAAGACTTTGTGGGGAAAAAATCTTGATATTCGTGGAGGAGCTCAGCGACCTCCTCTACCATTGCATCATCCCAATAGTCCCTAATCTTTGCAAATTTCAGCTCTGTTTGTGCCAATGTTGACCTGCCTAATTTTCAACAGCGCGGTTATGTCTGGATCCCCTATCTATGGACCTTCAACCTCACAGTGACCCTCAATTTTTGAAATATTAATCTTTCTGTGATCCTCATCTTCTTCTTTAGTGGTCACGTTATAGCATTCGAGTGCATGGTTTAGCTGGGTAGTCCAATCAGGTTGAATCAGGTCTAAAGGATCTTGCAGCATCCTAAAGATCGTTGCTTTAACCTCCTGTAGCGCCGTGTCAATATAGTCAAACCCTTCCTTAAAGTTGAACATCATTATAAACCCACAACATGAGATGTCCCATTCTTCAGTGCCATGTCAGAGGTCTGTTTCCAAGTACCAATTCATTGGTATGACAAAATAGATGCACCCATTCAGGCTGGGGCCCCGCTCCATAATCCTTAGTCCATTTAGCTAGGTGATCATGCAAATCATCCCTTCCATCATACTTGTTTGTCATCTGCACTTTTCGTTGTCCAAAACGTATTCTCATCATCCTCCTATAGTCACGCCAATCACCAAAATTATCCTTATGCGTACCCCACCATCTTGTGGGCATTAGCGCACGGTGCCCAATCCAAGGCCTGGAAGCGATGCTTCTCCAACACTTCTCTCTCAAATGCATCCAAAAAGTGATCACCATTAGTTCGCCCATTATAGTGAGGTAGTTTCCTTACTCCTAATGACATGCAACACAATGAATTGGTCATCGTATTACAATGTAGCGTAGATACTTAATGTAGTAAATTCTGTCAGTGCTCTAATTATTCGTCTGAATTTGATGTACAGGAGCTCTCGCGGTCCCAAGCGATACACCCATCTACTGTCAGATTTATCTAGTCCTAGTCTCGCGTCGTTATCTAGTAAATCTATTCCAAATCATCATCACTTTCATAATCACCAGCTAGTTCTGTATAGTGCGATCCTTCTGCAGGATCCAGTGGAACGACTACGCGAAGCAAGTTCTTTTCAAATATCATATTTCGCTTCTTCAAGTTGACTACTGTAAGGACTCTGGACACCACATATCTCCACAATGGTATGATATTGTCGACTTTGGGCCTAAGCCCTCATGGATTTTCTTTTGGACTTACCCCAAAAGGCCTCATACCAATGGAGATATTTGTCCATCCTTATATACCCATGATCTTCCCCACTTCTAGTCAATGTGGGACTTTGGTCGTATACCCAAAAATCCTCCCCTCGAACAAAGGACCATCGAGCCTCCCCTCAAACGATTATCCATCCATCCACTCTCTACCAACCAGGATTCTCTGATCCAATGCGTTGGAAGCACACGCCTTACATGGAGCACCACCTGCCTCGAGAGCTTGCTCTATCCCAGGTCAACTTCTCTTCACCGTGTTGGGACCATGACACGTCCATGAAGAATCTGGAGCACACCGCCTATCTAACCGAGCTCATCCGTGGATCCCATCGTGATATTACCGGGGTCCACCACCTTCATTCAGCATTCCGAGGATTCATCCACTTGGCTAGTTTCGAACCTAGCAACCTGGCTCTGATACCACTTGTAAGGAATCTCGACACCACATATCTCCACAATGGTATGATATTGTCGACTTTGGGCCTAAGCCCTCATGGATTTTCTTTTGGACTTACCCCAAAAGGCCTCATACCAATGGAGATATTTGTCCATCCTTATATACCCATGATCTTCCCCACTTCTAGTCAATGTGGGACTTTGGTCATATACCCAACAACTACCCCATTCATGTCAATGGCCCAATCAATTCCAAGGAACATAGGATAGGGATTGCTATCATCCACAATCTATATTACCTCAAAATCTTCCAGTGTGCTCGTGCCTTAAATGTCAACTATCACCCTTGCAGCCTCCCCATTGGGATAACTTTCTGTTTATTCACCATCATTAACTGGATAGGAGACCACTGGAGCGCAGGTCTCCCCATTCTTTCCCATGTTTTCTTTGGAAAAACTTTCCCATTGGACCCCAGATCTAAGGTAACTTGGTCAATTTCATATTCCCCTATCTGCATGGTAAGCCTCAACTCACGCTCAGTCCTTGCCTTATGCTTGCAAAGCTTTTTTTACGACGTGCGGTTCACCAGTAGCGTCATCCTTGCGAGCACTTCGATTGGACAGTTCCGGTAGGCCCTTCACAAACTTAATATTGTGGAGCAGTTTCATGTAGGTCTCTAGGAACGTGGTAATCATGGAAGGGTCCATTTCTTCAACTGGTTTCTCCTGACTTCCTGATTGAATCTTTCTTTGCTTCCACAAATGTTGCTTTCACATGCTCCAAATCAAACCCAGTCTCCTTTTCTGGTGCTATGCGGACCCATTCACCTTTTGCAGGCTACATCCCTTTTATGCCGCATGCAAAAAGTGCGATGCATACTGACTTGGGACTTGTTTGAATAAAAAAACTTGTATTGTAAAGCAGCTCATAGAGCCACCATTGATGAGATTTTTAGTAATACAAGGCAATCATTACATGATTCTTGTGTCATTTTTATTGGTGAAGTGCATCTTTCCTTGTCAATTTTTTTCCTTTTATTCTCATATGTGATTCTAAAATCTGAATTGTTCTAAGAAGACAAAGAACACAATTTGTTTGAATGTACACTCCGTTTCTAGCTTAAGAATAATTTCTATGTTTTCCCCTGAAGATTAAAATCAGAATTCTTAAATGCTCTATTTTTAATTAGATCTCTAAATCTTTTCTTCTCATTCATGCCATATATCATAACGGATCTAGTGAATTTGCCTAACCTATTGTGTAAGTTTAGTGTGTAAACTTTGTATTTGATCACCACAAACCTGTGACTCTGACTCCATTTTCCAATGGCCTTTCTTCCCAGTTTCATCCCAACAACAAAAAAAACCCAAACCTGAATAGTGAGTGTTGGCAAATTAAAGTGAGCACCGAGTTGAAAAAATAATCAGTGGAAACTAAGTTTTTTTCCCATACAACACAGTTATTTTGAGCATGGTTTCCAAACCTGCTCTAAGTGCTCCATTACCATCACACCATAGTGACTATTTTTTTCATTAGAAAGCTGCTCTGCCTGGTGCATGATGGGTGTTTGTGCCTGGAGGAGCCCATCCCCATCATGAACCACTTAATTCACAGAATTACCCGACTCTGTTCCAAAGGGGAGGACCGAACGAACATCTCAGAGGGTAAAAGTGATCTTTTGGCCATCGTAGAGACCATGAAGAAGAGCTTCAAGCTGGAGAAGAACAAGAGAGGATACGTGATTTCCCGCATCAACAACACTGCGGTCAAAGTCATGATGCAAATATTGGCTGGAAATCTTATGCGGAAGTGCCGCGTAGATGAGATGCCCATGCTAGTGGTTGCGCTTGTCGAGTAATGTGAAAAAGGAATCCAGTTTAACCAGGTGGACTACTTGTGCAGAGAGTTCCTTGAGAACTACTATAACACACAAGAGTAGGGGAATACTTTTCAGTATGCATGGTTTCTATTTTCCATCGTGTTGGTGGCATGGGAATTGCCTGACGACATCTAGTTCCTAACGATTACATAGGACCTTCTGGAGGCAGCGAAGTACACTTCACTGTGAGAAAATAGAGATGCATAGAGAATCAGGGACAGTAAGATATTCTGGGTGCTCATGGAGATGAACATTAGAATGGGGATTAATTGCAAGCCACGTTTATCACCCATGGTGTATAATAGTCTACAAAGCTTCATGGATTTCAAGGCAGATTTCCACCACGTGTACATCAGGGTGAGGAAAGACCCCATGAAGGCATGGCACGAGCTCCCTTATCTGGCGATGGATGATGTCATATTTTTTGTCCTTGAGTCATGGCCGCCGGAGTGGTGTGCTCTAACCAGCTCCATGGTGGAAATGGAGAAGTCTATTGTGCAGAGGAAAAAGGATGAGGTGAAATTGCAGATGGGGCAGTTGGCAGAGAAGCGTAGGAATGAAGCAGCAACAGCGAAGGCCCAAGCAGCATGAGAAGCTGTGAAGGAGGTAGAAGAACAACAAAAGGCAACTGAGAAAGAGAGCGAGGGAGACAAGTCGCCTTCGCCTGAACATGAAACAGATACAGAGCAAAGAGGCGCAAACCCACAGATATCGTCCACACAGCTAAAATGAAAATTCCCAAGGGAGTAGGTAGGGCTACGAAGAAGTCGAAGGCTTCCAAGACTTCTTTCAACCCAATCACCCTCATTGAGGGGGAATCACATGAAATTGGGGAGAAAATTAGATGGTGTTAGGGGCTCTCCGAGCATAGATACAGGAGTTGGAGGTGCGCACTCCACAGGCTGGCACTGTGTCAACCAACCTCACAGTAGGCAAGTCTGCGACTGAGGAAATGTTGTGCACACGAATGACCAACAATATAGTGCTGCGAGAGGGAGCACTCGTTACAGAAAATGAGGCCGATAGGCCTATGGTCAACAAATTGAAAGGAGGTAGGCTAAATATGGTTGTGCTCCCTCGGGAATCACTCTATGTTTTGCAGGACAGAGTTACTATAGAACTGCGAGCCAGGGAGGGTCGTGCGCTTCAAGCCATGAGCGAGTAGCACATTAAAATTGAACAATTGAGCCTCAAGCATGACGAGGTAGTGGTGAAGAACAGACAGTTTCTACAGGTGGTCGAGGAAGCTTGCCAGATAGTCTTGGAGATGGCCATCTAAGTAGAAGAACTAGTGGAGGTGCGCATCCGGAAGCTAACAGTAGGGCTACATGAGGAAAAGGAGGAGATGGACAGGGTTCAACTTGAATTGAACCTCTAGATAGCTGAACTGCAATTGGAGGCGTAGCCTTTAACTCAACTAGAGGTTAAGGGACAGTGCACCAGCACTATTACGATAGTAATAGTGAAGGTCAACGGTGCAGTTAAAGACTGCACAAAGTTGTTCGAGGAGTCGTTCAAGGTTCTCACTACTCTACAGGAGGACCTGAACATATAACACCTAGAAATAGAGGCACGTGAGCTACAGTAGAAGTACGACGAAGTAAAAGGGACCACGCAGACAATTGCCTTACATAGAGGCTCACACAGATGCAGCAGGCGAAAGTGCTCAAGGAGCAGGTGGATGTTGCTCGACATAAGGAAACAGTTTTGAAGTCACGCTTACAGATGTGGATTGATGAGGCTTATATCATTATAGCCTCTATTGAAGAAAAGCTCGTGCAGCTGCAAGAAATAGAAGAGCAATCTCAGGGAGGCAATTTAGCTACAACGGTCTCAGAACAACAATGAAGTACAGCAGGCAACCCCTCAATGTGTTGCTAATCTTGCAGTGACCCAAGTAGAGTTGGGAGGTCTTCGTGAAAAGATCTCCACACTAACAGAGTGACTCGAGGGCGAGTCATGATGTTTGTGTTGGCGGCCTGTTGGGTGCAAGATCCCCCAAGGGAAGTTTTCGGGTTTAGAGCCCAGATTTTGGTCAAAAGTTGTAACCTCGATGTAAATAATCCACATTTTGTGGGCACAAAGCACATAGTTTGTAAAGCAGTCATAGGGTTGTTCGCCCTCACTGTTGTAATGTAATTTCAGTTGTAGATATCTACCAATGGTCCACGGACAATGGGATTGTATAAATAGAGTAAAGCTCTAAGTAGATAAATAGATCATGGAGTAATAATGATAAGGATGAAGAGTTGAATCATATCTAAAGTGTAAAGTTTAGTTTTGCGTTGTAGAGTAGGATAAGGCTCTGCAGTTGAGTGTGTAGAGGCATAGTAGTCTGCAGCTGAGTGCGTAGACCCCTTGAGCTGAGTGCGCATGGTGAGTCAAGTTTGTAACAGTTAGAGCATTAAAAAAGAGAAGTTTCTTATCCATCCTTTTTATTTATTTCCTGTTTTATGCATCTATTACATTGAATATACATTGCACTTTTAATGCTTATATGATGTGCGAATATGTACGAATGTGTTGATTAAGTGAAAGAAAGGTATAATATATATTTACACGAAGTCAGCTAAGATCTTTAAGAAGATAAGTAGGATACACAGTGTAGATTGGCAAATAGTGCAGTTCACTGCCATAGTAGCGTGAAAACATCTCAACCCCTGGTGAGGGTTGCACGAAAGTCGATTATAATAGATCGTGAGGGTATTGAAGGTTAGAATAGTGTGTGAAGTAACCTACATGAAGATAGACACAGTTGGACTAAATCGACACCTTAGAATTCCCCCATACTACTTCGGGTGAGACTTCAGTCCATGCCCTGCAGGCTAATGCCGAAATGGGCAGTATTGTAGGGATTTTTTTGGCTAAATAACTCCGAACCTGGGTCAAGCCCCATCAAGCCAACAAGAAAGTAGAGAGAGGGTGTGTATGTTTCTGGTCTAGATAGAGATACAAAGAAGTATAGATGGAGAAAATGGGGGGGAGAATGAGAGAGAATGAGAAAGGGAGGGAGACCTTGATAGAATTGGAGGGCAAAGAGAGAGAGAGAGAGAGAGAGAGAAAGAGAGAGAGAGAGAGGTGGGAGAGAAAGGAAGATAGAGGAAGGAAGAGATTGAGTATGTGAGAGAGAGAAGGAGAAAGGGAGGAAGAGAGAGAGGGAGGTAAGAATAAAGACACAAAGAGAGAAAGGTGGATAGAGAGAGAGGGAGTGATAAGGGAGATGGCAAGAGAGGGAGGGAAGAGAGATGGAAGGGGGGAGATAGGGGGAGAAGGGGAATAGGGAGGGTGATGGAGAGGGAGGGGGAGATAGATAGATAAGGAGAAAGAGTGTGTATGTTTTCGAGGTGATATAAAGATAAAAAAGAGAGGCAAATGGATATAGAGATATAGATGGAAGGTGAAGAGCGGGAAGAAGAGAGAGATAGATAGATATGGAGGGAGAGAACATGTGTGTTTGGAGGGAGGTGAGATATCGAAACAAAGAAGTAGAGATTTATGAATGAAGTCGTTTAATTCCTTAATGACTATGCACGAAAAGATTGTTGACACATTCTTCAGCCCAAAAGGCGTTACGGTGTATTGAAAACATCCCCATTCAATCACGAAGGTCATCTTGCTTCTATCCTCAGGTGTGATTTTGATTTGATGGTACCCATATAAGCCATCAGTGAAAGAGTATGCTTCTTGTCCAACTACATTATCCAGGACCTCGTTAGTGAATGGGGTCAAGAAAGGATCATGCACATAAAGGTCATTCAATTTTCGGAAATCCACACATATCCTTATTTCTTCTTTCTGTTTCCTTTCCTAAACCACAATCGGGATTCCCCAATCAGATTCTTCCACTAGTTCAATAATTCCTGCCATGAGCATCTTATCTAACTCAACATGGACCCTTTCCTTATACTTCAGATTAAGGCGGTAAGGTCTTTGTTTTACAGGTTTCGCATCCAATTTAAGGGTGATCTTCATGACTCCCAAGTCTCCTATTATTCCCTTCAGATCAGAAAACTTTGTGGGGAACAAATATTGATATTCACGAAGGAGCTCAACAACATTGTCAACTATCACATCGTCCTAATAATCCATAATATTTGCAAATTTTAGCTCCGCCTTTGTGCCAATGTTGACCTACCTAGTTTTCAGCGGTGCAGTTATGTTTGGATCCTCTATCTATGGACCTTCAACCTAGCGGTGACCCTTAGTTTTGAAAATATTAATCTTTCTGGGATACTCATGTTCTTCTTCATTGGTCACGTTATAGCATTCCAGTGCATGGCTTAGTTGAGTAGTCCAATCAGGTTGTTTCAGGCCCAAAGGATCTTGTGGTATCCTAAAGATCACTGCTTTAACCTCCTATGGTGCTGTGTCAATATAGTCAAACCCATCCTCAAAGTTGAACATCATTATAAACCCATAGCGCAAGATGTCCCATTCTTCAGTGCCATGGTAGAGCTTTGTTTCCAAGTACCAATTCATTGATATGACAAAATAGATGCACCCATTCAGGTTGGGGCTCTGCTGCATAAGCCTTAGTCCATTTGGCCAAGTGATCACGCAAATCATCCCTCCCATCATACTTGTTTGTCATCCCCACTTTTGGCTATCCAAAACATATTCTCATCATCCTTCTATAGTCGTGCCAATCATCGAAATTATCCATATGCGTACCCCACAATCTTGCAGGCATAATGCATAGTGCCCGATCCAAGGCCTCGAAGTAATGCTTCTCTGACACTTCTCTCTAAAATGCATCCAAAAAGTGATCACCATCAGTTCGCTTGTCATAGTGAGGTAGATTCCTTACTTCTAATGACATGCAACACAATGACTTGGTCGTCATATTACAATGTAGCGTAGATACTTAATGCAATCAGTTCTGCCAGTGCTCTAATTCTTCATCCGAATCTGATGTGCAGGAGCTGTTGTGGTTGCATGTGATACACCCATCTGCTGCCAGATTTATCCAACCCTGGTCTCGCGTCGTTATCAAGTAAATCTTGTCCAAATCGTCATCACTTTCATAATCATCGACTAGTTCTATATAATGCGATCCTTCTGCAGGATCCAGCGGAACGACTACGCTAAGCAACTTCTTTTCAAATATAATCTTTCGCTTCTTCAGGTTGATTACCCCATTCATGTCAGTGGCCTAATCGATTCCTAGGAATGCGGGATAGGGATTTCTATCATCCATAATCTCTATTACCTCAAAATCTGCCAGTGTGCTCACACCTTCGATGTCAATTGTCACCCTTGCAGCCTCCCCATCGAGATAATTTTCTATTTATTCACCATCCTTAATTGGATAGGAGACCACTGGAGCGCAGGTCTCCCCATTATTTCCCATGTTCCCTTTGGAAAAACTTTCACATTGGACCCTAGATCTAAGGTAACTTGGTCAATTTCATATTCTCCTATCTACGCGGTAAGCCTCACCTGACGCCCAGTCCTTGCCTTATGCTTGCCAAGCTTTTTGACTATGTGCGGTTCACTAGTAGCATCGTCCTTGCGAGCACTCCAATTGAACATTTCCAGTAGGCCTTTCATAGACTCACTATCTTGGAGAAATTTCATGCAGGTCTCCAAGAACATGGTAATCATGGAGTTGGATCTGCGCACTCCACAAGCTAGCACTATGTAAACTAGCCTCATAGTAGGCATGCCTGCGTTTGAGGAAATGTTGTGCACATGAATGAGCAATAATATAGTGCTACCAGAGGGAACACTCGTTACAGAAAATGAGGCCGAGAGGCCTATGGTTAGCAGGTTGAAAATAATCAGGCTAAATATGGTTGCGCTCCCTCGGGAGACACTCTATGTTTTGCAGGACAGAGTTATAGCAGAACTGCGAGCTAGGGAGGGTCATGCGCTCCAAGTCATGAGTGAGTAGCAAATTAATATTGACCAATTGAGCCTAAAGCATGATGAGGTAGTGGTGCAGAATAGACAATTTGTACAGGTGGTCGAGGAAGGTTGCTAGATGGTCTTGGAGATGGCCATCCAAGTAGAAGAACCAGTGGAGGCATGCATTCAGAAGCTAGCAACAAGGATGTGCAAGGTAAAGGAGGAGATGGCCAGCGTTCAACTCGAATTGAACCTCCAGATAGTCAAACTATAATTGAAGGCGCAGTCTTCAATTCCACTAAAGGTTAAGGATCAACGCGACAACATGTTTACAATAGTAATACCGAAGGTCAACAGTGTAGTGAAAGACTGCACAAATTTGTTCTGGGAGCCGTTCGAGGTTCTCACTACTCTATAGGAGGACCCGAACATATAACACCTAGAAATAGAGGTGCTTAAGCTACAATATAAGTACGAAAAAATAAAAGGGACCACGCAGACGATTGCCTTACACAAAGGCTTACGCAGATGCAACAGGCGAAAGTGCTCAAGGACTAGGTGGATGTTGCTCGACATAAGGAAATAGTTTCGAAGGCGTGATTATAGTCGTGCATTGATGAGGCGTATATCATTATAGCCTCTATTGAGGAAAAGCTCGCGTAGATGCAAGAAACACAAGAATAGGCTCAGGGAGGCAGTTTGGCTACAACGGCCTCAGAACAGAACATCCAGGAAGTGCAGTAGGAAATCGCTCAGTGGGTTGTTTATCTTGTAGTGATCCAAGTAGAGTTGGGAGGTCTTCATGCAAAGATCTCCGCATCGATAGAGTGACTCAAGGGTGAGTCACGATGTTTGTGTTAGGGGCTAGTTGGGTCCGAGATCCCCCGAGAGAAATTTTGGGCCTTAGATCCCAGATTTTGGTCAAAAGTTGTAACCCTGATGTAAAGACTCTACATTTTGTGGGCACGAAGCGCGTAGTTTGTAAAGGAGTCATAGGGTTGTCCGCCCTCAATTTTGTAATGTAATTTTGGTTGTAGATATCTACCCATGGTCCGTGGACCATGTGATTGTATAAATAGAGTAAGGCTCCAAGTAGATCAATATAACATGGAGTAATAATGATAAGGATGAAGAGTTGAATCATATCTGAAGTGTAAAGTTTAGTTTTGGGTTGTAGAGTAGGAGAAGGATCTGCAGCTGAGTGCGCAGAGGCCTAGTAGTCCACAGCTGAGTGCGCGGGCCCCTTGAGCTAAGTGCTCAGGGCGAGTAGAGTCTATAATAGTTGGAGCATTAATAAAGAGAAGTTTCATATCCATTCTGTGTATTTATTTCCTGTTTTATGTGTATGTTACATTGAATATACATTTCACTTTTAATGCTTATATGATGTGCGAATATGTATGAATGTGTTGATTAAGTGAAAGAAAGGTAGAATATTTGTTTACGCGAAGTTAACTAAGATCTTTAAGAAGATAAGTAAGATACATAGTGTAGATTGGGGAAATAGTGCAATTCACTGCCATAGCAAAGGGAAAGCATATTAGCCCCTAGTTAGAGTTGTGTGAAAGGAAATTATAACTGATCACGAGGGTATTCAAGGTTAGAACATTGCGCAAAGTAACCTGTACGAAGATAGACATAGTTGGACTAAATCAACACCTTAGAATCCCCCCATACTGCTTTGGGTGAGACTTCAGTTCGTGCCCTAAGGGCTAATGCTGAAACGGCCAGAAGTGTAGGGATTTGTTTGGCTAAATAACTTCAAACATGGGTCAGGCCCCATCAAGCCAACAAGAAAGTAGAGAGAGGGTGTGTATGTTTTTGGTTTAGATAGAGATATAAAGAATTATAGATGGAGAAAATGGGGGGAAGAATGAGAGAGAAGGAGAGAGGGAGGGAGAAATTGATAGAATTGGAGGGAAAAGAGAGAGAGAGAGAGAGGTGGGAGAGAAAGGGAGATAGAGGAAGGAAGAGAGTGAGGATGCGAGAGAGAGAAGGAGAGAGGGAGGAAGAGAGAGAGGGAGGTAAGAATAAAGACACAAAGAGCGAAAGGTTGAGAGAGAGAGAGGGAGTGATAAGGGAGATGGAAAGAGAGGGAGGGAAGAGAGCAGGATGGAAGAGAGATAGAAGGGGGGAGATAAGGGGAGAAGGGGAAGAGAGAGGGTGATGGAGAGGGAGGGAGGGAGAGATAGATAAGGAGAAAGAGTGTATATGTTTTTGAGGTGATATAGAGATAAAAAAGAGAGGCAAATGGATATAGAGATATAGATGGAAGGTGAAGAGAGGGAAGAAGAGAGAGATTGATAGATATGGAGGGAGAGAAAATGTGTGTTTGGAGGGAGGTGAGATAAAGAAACAAATAAGTAGAGTTTTATGAATGAAGTCTTTGAATTCCTTAATGACTATGCACGAAAAGCTTGTTGGTGCATTCTTCAGCCCAAAAGGCATTACGGTGTACTGAAAACATCCCCATTCAATCATGAAGGTCGTTTTGCATCTATACTCAGGAATGATTTTGATTTGATGGTACCCAGCGAACCCATCAGTGAAAGAGTATGCTTCTTTTCCGCCTACATTATCTAGGACGTTGTCAGTGAACGGGGTTGGGAAAGGATCATGCACACAAGAGTCATTCAATTTCCAGAGATCAACACATATGCTTATTTCTTTTCTTTTCCTGAACCATAATCGAGATTATCGAATCAGATTCTTCCATTGGCTCAATAATTGCTGCCGTGAACATCTTATCTAAATCAATGTGGACCCTTTCCTTATACTTCGGATTAAGGTAGTAATGTCTTTGTTTTATAGGTTTGGCATCTAGTTTCAGGGTGGTCTTCATGACACCCAAGTCTCCTATTATTCCCTTCAGATCAGAAAACTTTGTGTGGAACAAATCTTGATATTCGCGGAGGAGCTCAACGACCTTCTCTACTATTGCATCATCCCAATAATCCCCAATCTTTGCAAATTTCAGCTCCGCATTTGTGCCAATGTTGACCTGCCTAATTTTCAGCGAAGCGATTATGTTTGGATCCTCTATCTATGGACCTTGAACCTCACAGTGACCCTCAGTTTTCGAAATATTAATCTTTCTGGGATCCTCATCTTCTTCTTCAGTGGTCATGTTATAGCATTCCCGTGCATGGTTCAGCTGGTTAGTTATAAACCCATAGCGCAAGATGTCCCATTCTTCAGTGCCATGTCGGAGGTCTGTTTCCAAGTACCAATTCATTGGTATGACAAAATAGATGCACCCATTCAGGCTGGGGCCACGCTCCATAAGCCTTAGTCCATTTGGCCAGGTGATCATGCAAATCATCCCTTCCATCATACTTGTTTGTCATCCGCACTTTTGGCTGTCCAAAATGTATTCTCATCATCCTCCTATAGTTGCACCAATCACCGAAATTATCCTTATGCGTACCCCACCATCTTGCGAGCATAGTGCATGGTGCCCAATCCAAGGCCTGGAAGCGATGCTTCTCCAACACTTCTCTCTCAAATGCATCGAAAAAGCGATCACCATCAGTTCGCCCATTATAGTGAGGTATTTTCCTTACTCCTAATGACATGCAACACAATGAATTGGTCATCATAATACAATGCATCGTAGATACTTAATGTAGTCAATTCTGTCAATGCTCTAATTCTTCATCCGAATCTGATGTACAGGAGCTCTCGCGGTCCCATGCGATACGCCCATCTGCTATCAGATTTATCCAGTCTTGGTCTCGCGTTGTTATCTAGTAAATCTAGTCCAAATCATCATCACTTTCATAATCACCAACTAGTTCTATATATCGCGATCCTTCTGCAAGATCCAATGGAGCGACTACGCGGAGCAACTTCTTTTCAAATATCATCTTTCGCTTCTTCAAGTTGACTACCCCATTCATGTCAATGGCCTAATCGACTCTAAGGAACACAGGATAGGGATTTCTATCATCCACAATCTCTATTACCTCAAAATCTACCAGTGCCCTCGCGCCTTCGATGTCAACTATCACCCTTGCAGCCTCCCCATCGGGATAATTTTTTGTTTCTTCTCCATCCTTAACTGGATAGGAGACCACTGGAGCGAGGGTCTCCCCATTCTTTCCCATGTTTACTTTGGAAAAACTTTCGCATTGGACCCTAGATCTAAGGTAACTTGGTCAATTTCATAGGTAATGAATCTTTGGCCTCCCTCAGCACAATTTTGGTTTATCTGCTAATTTCTAGGATTTATCCTACCATGAAAGTGACCCCTTTGTATCATCTTGGTTTCTTGCAGGTGTGCTTCTTGCTCGACTTCATTTTTAATAAATTGTAGTTGGATGTTCACAGTTGTTGTGACGTGCTCTTACCCCAGTGTTTTCCTATTCTAGGTTGGTTTTTCATTTACCCTTTGCTTTTGGTTCCTCTTCAAATGTTTCCACTAACCCTTGTGGAGGGTTTCCCTTGTGGTTAAAATTAGATTTTTGACAATCTCTCGTTTTCATTGGAAATCAAGAAGGGTTTAATGTATTATGGCCTTTAGCATAGGAAATTTGTTGGTTGCCCAATAGTTATAACACATGACCAGGGTATTCGTTATGTTATTTTTATCTGTTATATTACAAATTTCGCTATTGCAAATTTTTTTCTTAAGAAAATAAGTTCTGAATTTTGGATGTAAATTAAATTGTAAGTTCGCTCTGCTTGCCATGTGAAAGAAATCTCATGTTCTCAGAAATTTTCTCACTTAAATTTTAGTTGGAATTTGCAATACATTTCTAATTTGATTAAAGGTAGTTACCAACGAGTTCGTGTTGTAACATTTTGCCTCATATTATAAATGTGTGTACTGGTTTTCATGATATAATTACATTTAATGTGTTTTTTTTCAAAGTAAGGTTGGGTTCAACCAATACTATTTTACTTTCTGGTTTAGCTATCCTTTATTATTTTTATTTAAATTGAATAATGAGGGTATGAACAAAATTTTGTTTCACATAGTACTCACGACATATATTGTTGTTGCAATTAGAGATTGTATGTATTATCTTTAATGTTGAACCTTCGAGCTTGAACTATTACTATATTTTTTATGCATGTTCTATACTTACTCGACGATAACGACTCTGGAATTTCCTCAGGCCTATCTCCGCCCATGGCAACCTTACTTTATTGTAGCCTAGTTCTGGACCACCCCGGGATAAACCTAGGAGTTCAACCACAATCCCTTACTCACATCTTAGAGCTAGTGTATACTACCCATTTGCAGAGGGCTTGTTGCTATCTATGACTTGGATTCAGTAAATAAATAGCTCCCCCTCATTGTGATTTCTATATTAAAATGATAACCTTAAATACGTTTGGGGCTAGACATTTTCTACTTTTCATGTTGAGTCACACGTAAAGCATATTTCTACTCCAAAGAATTGATAATACATTTCCCCATCAAATCAAAAAAATAATTATTTCAAGACATAATTCATTGTAAGGAAACAGAACCACACACAAACATAAATTCTGGAAATAATAGTCACACTTATCTGAACTAGCTTAGGCTTGTCCTAGAACCTAAACCTAGAAGGGTCGCACTAACCTTCCAATGCGATCAGAAATCTCGTCTAATTCCCCCCCCTAGCTCCTTGCTTCCAGAATGGTTAGATAAATGACAACTCTCTAGCCAATTCTCAATCTTCAGGACCCCGTCGAGCCAATAATTTTATAGACTTAAGCCAGTTTGGGAGATTTCCAATAGCTCTAGTCCAAATGAAGAAATACTCCATGCAAACGTCCCTCCCAGCTTGAGATGAGATGATAAATTTTCGTTCATCCTCTCTCTTTAGATGTTTCATTTTTTGCTAGCTAACCCCTTCTTTTTCCCACTGAGATTATTTTAACCTCTAGGGAAAGAGAGAATTGTAATTGTCAGTAACCATCTGGAAGTTAAAGAATTCATTTTGGACCTTTCCTTGAGCTTCCGAGATTCACCAAAACCTTTCATTCATTTGATAATAAATAATTACTTAAATATCAAGCTCCATTTAGGCTTTTAAAATAAGCCCTTACTTGTTTAAGTCTTATTTAGTAAAAGTAAGAGACAGTAAAGGGAAAACATTCATAATAAATGGGAGTCTTACCTCTCCCCCTCCAAGTGCAGAACATTGTCCTCGATGTTCATGCTTATTCTCGGAACATATGAGGTTATGCTTGTTGCATAAATTTTTCATCTTCCCAAGTAGCTCCCTCTCGGCTAAAGTGCTTCACTGCAATTTAACTTGGGTGATAGAATTCCTTCGCAATGCTATTTCTCTTTAGTCGAGAATATGCAAAATGTTTGCTAGAAACTGTTCGTCTTGTTCAACCTATTCCATAATATATAATCATTTAGTTTATTGAGTCATCAGATCAATAAGTATACTTTACAACTTAACATGAAGTTGCCTATACATTTTTCCAACTTATTATATTTTTGGGATCATACACATATCTATTTAACAGGGAAACGTGAAAACATTATGAATTCATATGTGACTTCATAATGCAAGTTGATACACAACAGGTTTGATCCTTTCCTATATCTGGAAAGATCCACAGTATCGGGGTGCTAATTTCGTACAACTTCCCCATCTTAGAGTACTCCTCTTCGGTTTAACCTTTACATAGAGATGATCACCTACATGGAATTACCGATAGGTCCTTTATTTATGAGCATGGATTTTATGTCAACCTTGTAAAGAATTTAAGTTTTGTTGCACTTGTTTTAATACATGCTCCATTTCTAGCAACATGTCAGGTCCTAACATTAGGTTGTCTTCTGGGATACTCCAATTAGTAGGTATTCAACATCTTTTCCCATACATTAATTCAAAAGAACTCATTTTTAATGATTCATGGTAACTATTATTGCATGCAAACTCTACTAAATGAAGGTACTCCTTGTTGATTCCCAAACTTACACCTTCCCTACATCCCTTTTTAGCCTTTTTCTCCAGTTACCTGAACCTCTAAGCTATCAAAATCATTGCATAATAGTTTAAAATGAGTATATAAATGGTTTCCTAACTATGTTTTGTGACTGTTGTTTGGTTTAGATTTTTATTAAACTAGTTGTGGAATTTGTCACTTTCCGCAGCCAGAATCAGTTTCCGCAGCCCTTTTGCTAAACTCTATGCTACAGGTGTCTATTGAAGAAATCAGCCACATGGGAAAGCTATAAAGGATGTGGACATGGAACGTGTCCCCTTGGTTCATCCAAATCATCCATAGGTCCTGAGTTTTATGAAGTGTGTTAACACCTAGGGACTGCTCATGGAACAAATCCAACAAACCATCTCCTTGGATTTACTGCCCACGGCTACCATGCTGTTAAAATTCCGATTATGGTCTTTTACGTGCTTGGTTACCAGTGCAGACCGTGTTAGTTAGTTATCTATTTTCTGCTATAAATAACACATCTTCATATGCGTATAGGCTAGTAGTTGTTGTGGTAAACTTGACTGTTGTGCGAGCCTTTGAGCTGAGACTTAGTTTCTATGTCATAACTGCATTGCAATATATGAGAAGACACTGATTTTGCGTTCAAATTTGTGATTGGATCTGATTGACTGAGGGTGCAAAGGGCCCCTGTACACCAAGGTCCTGTAGTTCATGTATAGATTTATGTTTTTCTTCATTTTACGCTCTTGATACCATATATATTTGCTGTATATATTAACTTGCTCATGGTATTTATGTTATTTGTTGTCCATAGCTTCTTTTATGCTTTTAATTGAATGTCAACTGATCATTGTTTATATTTCAGGTTCTAATAGGAAGCTCGGGTAGTGCATATGGTTTTTGATGACTAATGAAATGATGGAATTATCTTGTCCTACTGCTGATTTGTTTTATTGGTCTTAATTCCAGCACTGCTTATTTCTTTAGTTTTGCTTGGTTCATTTACTTTTTTGCAAGTTAGTGATTGGAATATTCATATCATTCTTCAGTTATCGAATGGTGAGGGATTGTAGAGTGAATGTGTAGCTTAATCTTAGTTTTATTTCATGCAACTTAGATATCAGATCATTCAATTTGTGTATGATTACCTCCTATAGCTAGAGCGAGTCAAATGGTGAGGGGTCAAAAATGAGTTGATGTACTATGATTAGTTTACTTTGCTTACGGTCTTTAAATTGCTTTGAGTTCAATCTTTTCTTTTCTTTATACAACAGCAAGGGATATTGGGTTCCATAGTCATAGTTCACTATTTTGTTAATTATAATCTAGGCACATCTTGATTTCATCATTGTAAAGTTTGAACACCTTTGGAACACTTTGAAGTTTGGAAATTATTTTAAAGGCCATCATTACCTTAAATACTTTTGTCCATACTTGATTACTAGAATCACCATCTCACACACTATCAAACATTAGGGAACCACCAAGAAGATAAATCCAAAAACAAAAAACGACAAAGAAATAAGAAAATTGTTATCTTGCATAGATAGTGCACTTCACTTCAACAGTTTACGACTCCTAGATTGACAATTTATATAGCAATTTAGAACACACTAAATTGCCCAAACATTTTGGCGCCATTGCTAGGGAAGTGAAACTAGGTAGCCAAATTCTCAAAAAAGAAAAAAAACAAGAAAATTTTAAGGAAGGGAAAAATTGATGATTTCTCAAAGTATGCTCTCCTCTTGCACCTAGTTTGACCTGGAGGATCAGAAAAGAGAGTTATTGATTCAGTAGATTCTTGAGTATGATCTCTTCTTGCACCTAGAGTGATCTGGAAGATCAAAAAGAGAATTATTAACCTGACTTGAAGAAATAAAAATGACATGCATAGAGAAAGAGATTTTAGGGGAAGGTTTATAGCTAGGGCCAAGAGCTCAATTTTTACAACTCCATCCACTCCAAGGTATAGGAAAGATACACCTCCAACATCTCCAACTCATACTCCTAGCCTTAGGATCCCTGGAATTCAAGAGGCAGTAGTTGAATTAGGAGACGCTCCCATACTATCCACCGAATCTCAGTTAGGAAAAGACCCTTTCTTTACTTCTATAGGAAAACACATTGTATTTGAGGAAGTAGAATCACCTGAAGAAGAAAAGGGAGAAATTCCTCCTCGTTCGCCATTAATAGAAGAACCAGAGGACTCTGAAATCTCTGAGGAAGCTATCATGACAGAGGAAGTAGTAAATGGATTTGGAGGAGGCAGAGGTAGAGGAAGAGGAGGAGGAAACAATGGGGGAGGTAGAGGTAACAACGGGGGAAATAGGGATGGAGACAACTCATTTTGATTTCCTATAGTTGATGAGGAATCTCGAACAATAATGAAAAACATCTCACCATCTGTCCTCCCAAACTTTTATGGGTTGAGAAGCGAGGACCCTGAAACATTTTTATTTGAGGTTGAAGTCGTGTGTCGAACTTATGATTACATGGAAGATGCTAAAAAACTCAAGTTGTTTCCTTTAACATTGAAGGGAGCTACTTTAAAATGGTTCATGGGATTAGTTACTCAATCAATTAGGACTTGGAATGACATGAAACAAAAAAATTTGGATAGATACCTGGACTATTGTATGCCCACCAATCATAAGGATTAGGTATTCAAAATGGTACAAAAAGAAGATGAAAACTTGGAGGATCTACTTGAAAGATTTCAATACAACCCAAAAAGAGCAAAAATGAGTAACCTAGATGAAGAAACCTTGAAAGCCCTTCTATTAAAAGCCATTAGAGATGAATGGATAGATATTTTGAATATTATGGGGAAAGGAGATATATCTCAACTTCCACTTCATGATATAGCAGAGTTATGTGTACATCTCTCAAGGGGAAAATCTAAAACTGGAAAAGGGCCTAGAGATCCTTCTCTCATTAAAGCAAATAAATCTGCAACTGGATTAATGAGTAGGGATGAGATTGGCAACATGCTTGATGAGTTTAAAACAAATATTTTAGGGAGTCTTAGTGAGAAACTAGACACCCTTAAGATACAAAACAAGCAGAAAGCAGAAGCTGAAGCTTTGGCCATCTTTTGTCCAAAATGTAGGAAGAAACACGCTCTAAGGGAATGCCCCTTGGATGCAAAAGTTGTAGAAACATGCGCGATTTTCTCAGAAAGCCATGAGACCAAGGATTGTCCTTCAATTCCTGGGCTCAAAGCTGTCTTTCAAGAAGACCCAGATTCAATTGAGTCTCTCTGTTTTGTTTCAAGGAGACCTTGGAAGGGGCAACAAAATCAAGGGTTTAATAACCCCATGAACTTTCAACCCCCACCATGTTGGAATCCTTGGCAACAACCTTGGTCCCAACCTCAAAATCCATTTCAATCATGGGTACAAGGTATGCAAAATCCTTATGGGAGATTTGCTCAATTTTATCAATATCCTCCATCTTTTCAAAACCAACAAGTTTCACAACCTCCAAATCAGAATCCAAAACTTTCATTACCATTTCCACAACAACAACCTTCTCAACAGAATCCAATTTCCCAACTGT
The DNA here is from genome assembly GCA_000404065.3 of Pinus taeda. Taxonomy (NCBI): domain Eukaryota; kingdom Viridiplantae; phylum Streptophyta; class Pinopsida; order Pinales; family Pinaceae; genus Pinus; species Pinus taeda. The sequence continues at coordinate 29,413 of APFE031565872.1, forward strand.
TGCTTGCATTCCAACAAAAGACAAATCAATTACCTTCCCAGCCATTGCCAAATCCAAATAATAAAAATCCTCAAAATGCTTACATGGTAGAAGGACAACAATTTCCTACCTATCTAATTGTTCCTCTCAATGATTTACAACTCAAATCTGGTAGAGTCTTAGACAAGCCTTCTATAAATACTCAAAAGTAAAGTATTTCTGAGGAAGATTATCTTAAAGCCAATAAAGGTTCTGAAGCATCTCTTCAAAACCCAAGCACTCAAGAAGAAAAAGAAAAAGAATCAACCCCCACAACTCCTATAGTCAAGCAACTTGCATCTTCATCCACACCTCCTTTCCTTGAAAGATTACAAATTGATAAAGGAGTGGAAAAACAAATCTTGTTGCCTAACTATGATTTTCTAGATGAATTAAAGAATGTCTATTCAAGATCCCTTTTACAGCCATAGAGAAATTCCTATTCTAGCTAAACAATAAAAGAGTTGGTCTCAAAAGACCAGGAGAACCAAGGTACAAGAAGAATCCCACCCTGGAAAAATTGGCAGTATCATGATGGGAAAAGTTAACATGCAGAAGTATGTAGATCCCGGTAGTCCAATTGTCAAAACACATATCAATGGGGTAGAAATTCCAAATAATTTGATTGATTTAGGGGTTGCTATCAACATTATGAGTAGACAAACTATGGAACAGCTAAAACTTCCTAATCTTCTTTTTACACCTACTTTACTGCAACTTGCAGATCGATCAATTATTAAACCAGATGGTTTATTAGAAGACATTTCGGTCTCCTTAGATTTTTGGGAGTATCTAGTGGATTTCATGATTTTAACTCCCAAGAGTAATCTAGGAGGGCATCCACTCATTTTAGGAAGCCCTTCGCTAGCCACAGCTAATGCTTTTATCAGTTGTAGATCAGGGGATATGTATATTTCTGATGGTAATTCGACAAAGAAATTCAATCTGTATCCTCCAACAACAACAATTACAGAGATAGGAGATAATGAATGGGTCGATGATGAGGACACTATACAACTTGTCTGAACCATTTCTGAAATCAGTGAAGATAGTCAAATTCTGAACACATTAGAAAAATTTGAAATCTCTTCAGCATATGACCACACACAATTTTAGTTAAATTCTGACATGGAGTATCTATCATCTAGACAAATGTCTCTTTACTCTGTGGAAGAATTTGGTAGTTCCACCACTGAGAGTTTTCCAGGTAAAACATTGAATATAAACAAAAACTTGAAAAGATCACAACAGGAGAAGCTAACCAAAATCTTGCAAAAACATTCTACTGCATTTGCATGGGAGTATACTGACATGAAAGGTATTGACCCTAAGACTTGTATTCATCACATCTACATTGAGGAAAAAAGTAGACCAATCAAACAACCTCAGAGAAGAATGAATCCAAATCTTAGAGAAATAGTGAAAGAAGAGCTCCAAAAACTAGTCAACGCAAACTTCATTTATCCAATTTCTGATAGCCGATGGGTTTCTCCTTTGGTTATAGTACCTAAAAAGAATGGTAAATGGAGGGTATGCATTGATTATAGGGAATTGAATAAAGCGACTTTAAAGGATCACTTTCCATTACCCTTTATCGATCAAGTATTAGATACTCTAGCAAGCAAAAAGTACTTTTCATTTTTGGATGGTTTTAGTGGCTATAATCAGATTCAGGTAGCACCTGAAGATCAAGATAAGACCACATTCACCTGTCCATGGGGAAATTTTGCTTACTGAGTGCTTCCTTTTGGATTATGTAATACACCCGCAATATTTCAAAGGGCAGTACTAGTTATCTTTTCTGATCTAATCCTTGATTGTGTAGAGGTCTACATGGATGATTTTACAGTTTATGGTGATTCATTTGAAGAGGCATTAGAAAATTTGGAAAAGGTCCTTATTATATGTAAAGAAACAAATCTTTCATTGAGTCATGAAAAATGCTTTATGATGTTTACTGAAGGAATTGTTTTAGGACATCATATTTCAGGAGATGGAATTAAAGTTGATAAATCAAAATTTAAAGTCATCTCCAAGTTGCCTATTCCAACTTGTCAAAAAGATGTTAGAAGTTTTCTAGGATTTACTGGGTATTATAGAAGGTTTATAGAAAACTTCACCAAAACAACATCTCCACTCTTCAAATTGCTTACAAAAGACTATGGATTCAAATGGGATCTTAATTGTCAATCAACATTTGAAACTTTGAGAACAAGAATATCTGAAGCACCCATTTTGAGAGGGCCAAACTAGAAACTTCCTTTCCATATTTCTACAGATGCTTCAAATATAGCCCTAGGAGCTGTGTTGGGTCAAAAGGATTTAGTTCCTTATGCCATTTACTATACCAATAAAAATTTGACTCCCACTGAGTTGAACTATACTATGACTGAAAAAGAGTTTTTACCTATTGTTCATGCAATCAATAAGTTTAGACATTATATAACAGGCTATGAAGCTTTTGTCCATACTGATCATTCTGCAATTAGATATCTAATGAACAAACCTGTTACTAATGTCATAGTTACAAGATGGCTCTTACTTTTACAAGAATTCAACATTACGGTGTTGGATAGAACAGGAAAACAAAATACAGTAGTTGATTTCTTGTCTAGGATCCAAAATACTAAAGAAGATTCTCCAGTAGAGGATAAGTTTCCAGACGAATATTTGTTTGCAGTAACTACTAAGACTCCTTGGTATGCAGATATTGCTAACTATTTGGTTACAACGAAACTGCCTCCACATCTATTTCCTGGTGAAAAAAAGAAAAATTATTCAGGAGATTTAAAAATATTCATGGATTTATAATGAATTGTTTAAAACAGGGCTAGATTGTGTGATCAGAAGATGTGTTCAGGAAGATGAAATACCTGACATCCTCAAGGCATGTCATGATGAGCCATGCAGTGGACACTTTGCTGACAAAAGGACGGCCTATAAAACCCTTTCTTTAGGATATTATTGGCCTTCCCTTTTCAAGGACACAAAAGAATATGTCAAAAGGTGTAACAGCTGCCAAAGAGTAGGGAAACTGACTCTTTCAAATGAAATTCCATTACAACCTCAGGTACTCATTGAACCCTTTCAAAAATGGGCTTTAGATTTCATTGGACCCATTAATCCACCATCTAAGAAAAAGAAGTATATATTGGTGTGCAATGATTATGTCACTAAATGGGTAGAAGCCAAAGCATTACTTTCTGCTACTGAAAATTTAGTTGTTAACTTTATTTATAAGGATATGTTTACTCGCTTTCGTGTCCCAAGAGAAATTGTGACAGATCAGGGGAGTCAATTTACATCCAACATGATGGAGAAGCTGATGGAAGAATACAGGATCAAGCACAGGAAATCTACTCCTTACTATCCGCAAGAAAATGGCCAAGTGGAGTCTACAAACAAAGTCATTGAAAGTATCATCACCAAGACTGTTCATCTACATAGAAGAGATTGGGCTGAAAGGCTTCCTGAAGCCTTATGGGCCTATAGAAGTATATGGAGGAATACAACATGACATTCTCCTTATGAACTTGTTTATGGGAAAGAAGTCCTGCTCCCCATTGAATTTCAAGTTAAAACTTTCAAGATGGTAGTTCAGTTGGGGATGGACTTATCAGAAGTTCAGAAACACATAATGGAGCAGTTGAATGAACTAGATGAGATTAGGCAAGAAGCAATTCTAAGAACTGATCTAGTTCAACATCAAAGGGCTAAGTGGCATGATAGATATATCAAAGAGAAAAAATTTCAAGAGGGAGATTGGGCACTACTATTTGATTCCAAGTTTAAAGACTTCAAAGGAAAATTTCAGACTCATTGGCTTGGGCCATATGAGATCGAAAAAGTCTTTAACAATGGAGCAGTAAGAATCAAGACCATTGATGAATTTCAAACTCCTCTTATTGTGAATGGCCATAGATTAAAGATTTATCATAAGCCACTCTCAAAAGAAGAATTTGTTAGAATGTTTCATGAAAATTATACAATAAGGTTGGTGAAGAAGAATTCTTCTTCCCCACCAAGCTAGCCTGTGTTCCTTTCTGTTAAAGAAAAAAAAAATTGTGTAAGCCTGAAAACCAATCTCTGATTGGCAATCTTATACAGAAAATGTAGAGTGAAAATCAGGGACACCTGACACTCTATATTTTCCAAAAAAAAAATCTTTCTTTCTTTCTCATTGCCATCTCACTCCACTCACTTCATCTCATCCATTTCATTTCATCAATAAAAGTATTTTTTCCCCCCATGATCATTTCCATTCAGATAGTTATTGTCTAACTATCTCTACTTAGCTAAGTGGTTGTTGTGCCAAGTTTCTACAGCCGGAATTATTTTCTGCAGCCAGAAGCAGTTTCTGCAGTCACCACTCTGCTTTTCACATTCACAGTCAAGATGTTAGTACAATAAAATAAAAATGTAGGTATGACCAAGCATGAAGACATGGATATGGAGCATCTACAGACATCAACAGGGAGCAATTGAGTCAGGGCTACTGGACAACAAAGACAAGGATTTGGCAAAAATTTATTTCAAATAGCAATTAAAGGCACAAATTTGCATAGTTATTGAACCATTAAAGCTCACTATGTGCAATTATTATTACGATAGCTCCACTACCATTCCACGACCTTCCTCCATAAATCGTACATTTACTCCCTAAACGGTCTCATGATTATTTTTCGGGTTCAACTCATAGATGAACTGCACTCCCACACTCCACTTGTATTCATGAGACGTGACCTATGTGAATACGGCTCCTCTCCACCGTACTTTGTGCAGTCATTTTATCAACGTGTAACATCTCTCACGCAGCCGTTCAATTCAAAATTTCAACATCATTTCACTTGTGTTAAAGCTGCACTTCATTAGCATAGATCTCCATTTTATCTCGGCTGCTCATCCTCTGTTTTCGCTTACAACGTCTGAACATCCCAATTTTTGTATCCATTTTCCATTTCGACCATCGTTCTTCCACAAACTTTGCAAATAGAACCGTCTTACCTCTGATAAAACCCTCATACAATATGCAGTTGAATTCCAGAGAGAATTCTAAACAAAGGAAAGATGGGATGGCTACTAAGGGCAGAGCTGAAAGGGCTTAAATTTTTAGAAGGGTACCCTCAGGCAAAGGAATTGCTGAACAAAGTTAAATGGCTACGTTTCATCCAGAAATTCAAAGGCCATAATAAGGAAGTCACGAAAGCCTTTGCAAGGTCTTTCAATGACCAAGTGGTGGAGATTGGAGACCTGAAATTCACGGTCACTGAAGCCTCAATTGCAGCAGCTACAGATTTGCCCCAGGAAGGCGAGTGTTGGTTTAGAAACAAAAGTCTAGATGAGCAAGCATGGAGAGTTATATTTCGTAACCCAGGTATGGATGTTACTGTATTTACAAGAGGGATTCCTATTCATGCACTGAAAGAAGAATGGGCAGGCTTACTATTAATCATTCAAAAATTTATCACTTGTGAAGGCCGATTTGGGACGATGTACATGTATCACACTAGGCTATTGATAAACTTTCTAGAGACACAAGCTCTTAATCTGCCCTATTTCTTACTGTTGAGTTTGAAAAAGATGAGTACTACAGTCCAAAAGAACATAGGAGATATAGAGCCTCATTTATATCATCATGGACTCATGAGGATTCTAGTTGAAGACCAGTTGATGAGAAACAAAGATACTTGGGAGCGGTTTCTAGTGAGAAACTATTTTCAAGAGCAAACTAAAGCACCAGGAAGCAAGACACCAAAGGCACCGAGAAAGAGTAGGAGAAAAGGAAAAAGTGCCATAATCCAAGACTCTCCTATTGATAAAACTAAAGAAATTGTTCAAAAAGAAAAGGAGGAAAGAATTAAGGACAAAAAGCAGAGAAAGTTGAAGGGAAAGAGGAACTTACAAGATGTTTACCAATCACCAAAACCATCTATAGAGGAAGACTATCAAGTGTTATCTGAGAGACTAGTGCATCTCCAAAAACAAGCTGCCACAGCTAAGAAAGAAGAGAAATGGAAACAAATTATGGAAGAGGAAAGTACTAGCCCACAGTAATTAAGAAGGAGCAACAGACTCAAAGGAAAGTGGAGGAGAACACAAGTAAAAGGAGCCCACTTCATTGACTTGGGTGGGGAAACACCTGACAAACCTCAAGCTAGCCATAGTCCACCTCATCCTCTGCCTAATATTGAAAAAAAACCTTCATATGTTGATGTAAGCCCTTCTCATCCAGAACTAGAAGACAGTCCTCCTCCTCAACAAGTCTTTGAAGCCAGCCCGAGGAAAACACCTGAAATTGATCCAAAACAGCAAGAGGTATATGACTACCTCGAATCTTTAGAGAAGACAGCTGTAGGCCGGAGCACACAATCCATTCTGCTTCACATAACACAAGATGCACAGGTTCAAGATTTGAAACAAGAAGTGTTTGAATTGGAGGTTTTAAACAGGCACATTAAACAAGAAAATGAGGCGTTAAAAGAGCAAAGCAAAGTGGACAAAATTATTCATGATAATACCATGTTACATATGGGTTTGTGGCAGAAGAAGTGCAGAAAGTTGAGCAGGGAATTAATCAATCTCAAGTTCAGATGTTTGATAAGGAAACCCAGGATGGTGGTAGCACCAAGAAAGAAGAGGAGAGGACTGGATGTATTAGCAGAGGCTTCAGAATACATAGACTAAAGGGAGATGACTAAATTTTGGTTGCATGAGGACATGCAACACCTTCACAATGGGGGTATGTTGAGTCCCAAACTTACACCTTCCCTACAACCCTTTTTAGCCTTTTTATCTAGTTACCTAAACCTCTAAGCTATCAAAATCATTGCATAATAGTTTAAAATGAGTATATAAATGGTTTCCTAACTATGTTTTGGGACTGCTGTTTGGTTTAGATTTTTGTTCAACCAACTGCAGAATCTGTCACTTTCCGCAGCCTTTTTGTTAAACCCTATGCTACAGTTGTCTATTGAAGAACTCAGCCACATGGGCAAGCTATAAAGGACGTGGACATGGAATGTGTCCCCTTGGTTCAGCCAAATCATCCATAGAAGCCCGCTGTCAAGGCCGGTCAAACGGTGGTCAACACAAGGAGTTAAGCGGTGGCACGACTCTGTTTTCAGCACGAGGAGGATTGTGTGGCAAGGTCCTGAGTTTTAGGAGGTGTGTTAATACCTAGGGACTGCTCATGGACTGAATCCAACAAACCATCTCCTTGGATTTATTGCCCACGGCTACCATGCTGCTAAATTTCCGATTATGGTCTTTTACGTGCTTGGTTACCAGCGTAGACCGTGTTAGTTAGTTATGTATTTTCTGCTATAAATAACGCATCTTCATATGCGTATAGGCTAGTAGTTGTTGCGGTAAACTTGACTGTTGTACAAGCCTTTGAGCCGAGACTTAGTTTCTATTTCATAACTACATTGCAATATATGAGAAGACATTGATTTTGCGTTCAAATTTGTGATTGGTTCTGATTGACCGAGGGTGCAGACGGCCCCTGTACACCAAGGTCCTGTAGTTGATGTATAGCTTTATGTTTTTCTTCATTTTACGCTCTTGATACCATAGATATTTGTTTTATATATTAACTTGCTCATGGTATTTATGTTATTTGTTTTCCATAACCTCTTTTATGTTTTTAATTGAATGTCAACTGATCAGTGTTTGCATTTCAGGTTCTAATAGGAAGCCCGAGCAATGCATATAGTTTTTGATGACTAATGACATGATGGAATTATCTTGTCCTATTGCTGATTTGTTTATTGGTTTTAATTCTAGCACTGCTTATTTCCTTATTTTTTCTTTGTTCATTTACTTTTTTGCAAGTTAGTTATTAGACTATTCATATCATTCTTCAGTTACCGAATGGTGAGGGATTGTAGAGTGAATGTGTAGCTTAATCTTAGTTTTATTTCATGCAACTTAGATATTAGATCATTCAATTTGTGTATGATTACCTCCTATAGCTAGAGCGAGTCAAATGGTGAGGGGTCAAAAATGAGTTAATGTGATATGATTAGTTTACTTTGCTTACAGTCTTTAAATTTCTTTGAGTTTAGTCTTTTTTTTTCTTTATACAGCAGCAAGGGATACTGGGTTCGATAGTCATAGTTCACTATTTTGTTAGTTAGAACCTAGGCACATCTTGATTTCATCATTGTAAAGTTTGAACACCTTTGGAACACTTTGAAGTTTGGAAATTATTTTAAAGGCCATCATTACCTTGAATACTTTTGTCCATACTTGATTACTAGAATCACCATCTCACATACTATCACACATTAGGGAATCAACAAGAAGATAAATCTAAAAACTAACCAAAAACTAAAAACGACAAAGAAATAAGAAAATGGTTATCTTGCATAGATAGTGCACTTCACTTCAATAGTTTATGACTCCTGGATTGTCAATTTATATAGCAATTTAGAAGACACTAAATTGACCAAACACTCCTCCCATTTCGTTGGCTACTACATCACATACATTCATAACATATCTTCAAGCACTTGATTCACTTATTCAATTTTTCCATCAATTTTTGGATGGTATGTAGTACTTAACTGAATTTTTGTACCCAGTTGAGTAAAGAGAGGTTTCCAAAACGCAGATCCCATGTAATCTGAATACTTCCTTCATAAATATATCTACAATTTGGGCAGTTTTTTATGTAGATTTAACAAGTATGAAATGGGTTACCATTCTAAATTTATCCACTACTACCATGATAGAGCCTTTTTTCTTCTATGATATGGGTAGCCCAGTTATAAAATCTAGTGTAATCATATCCCACTTCCATTCAGGTATGGATAGTGGATGAAGCAATCTAGTAGGATGTTGTTGCTCACATTTAACCTACTGACATTCTAAACACTTGGCCAAATACTCAGAAATATCTTTCGTCATGCCAGGCCAAAAAATACCCTTATTAACTGTAGAAAATAGTTTCTCATATATGGTGTGGGCAACATAAGGGCTTCGATGGAATTCATCCCGTATAAACTGCTTAGTTGACCCTTGGTTAGGCACATATACTCCACCATTGAAGGTTAATAAAGTGTTCCTATTTATACCAAATTCATATGGTGTTTTGTTTTCTTTCTTTCTTTGCTGACATAAAAACATATATGCAGGGACCTTTAAAGGAAACCTTTTAATTTGTTCAAAAAACTAAAATTCCACCTGAGTGTAGGAAACTGCATACAGATAGTCTAAATTCCTACTTAATGCATCAGCCACATGATTTTCCTTTCCTTTAAGGTTTTTAATCTCAAAATCAAATTCGCCAAGGAAAGCAGTCTACTTAGCTTGACATTCATTTTAAGTTAGGTTTCTTAAATAAGTTGGTCAAAATACTATGATCTATCATTAATAAAAAAAAAATTCGTAGAAGATAATATCACCAAACCTTTAGTGCATGTACTATAGAACTCAACTCCATATCATAAGAAAAATATGGATGGTCATTCTCATTCAACTTATAGGATTTATAAGTGATTACCTTTCCTTCATGCATCAGAACATCTCCCACTCCTTCTTGACAGGCATCCATAAAAATAGTAAAATCTTTCTCCAGGTCTGAAATTTGTAGTACAGGGGTGTTTTTTAATAATTGTTTCAACCTTTCAAAACTATACTACTATTATTTAAGTGCTAATAGATGTCCCTTTTGATCATAATAAAAATCGCATTTACTGAATTTGGCGTAAAGTTGATTTTCTCTTAAGGTTTGGAATACTATCCAAAGATTTTCTTGGCATTCTTTCAATTTTTTTGAATAAATATGAATATCATCAATAAAAATTAGTATGAAATTGTTCATGAGGCTCATAAATGTTGTTGGGGCATTGGTGAGCCCGAATGGCAACAAAACAAATTGATAATGACCATAACGGGTTCTAAATGTTTTTTTATATATATCCTCCTCTTTAACCCTTATTTGTTGATATCCTGATCGTAAATCATTTTTTGAGAATATGAAGACACCCTTGACATGGTAAAATAAATCTTTAGTTCTTAGCAATGGGTACTTATTTTTAATCGTTGATTTATCCAATTACCTATAGTCAACGCATAATTGTAAGGTTCAATCCTTCATCTTAACAAACAATATAGGGGCTTCACAGGGTGACACACTTAGGCATATGTATCCCTTTTCAAGAAACTCTTGTAACTATATTTTCAGTTATGTCTGTTCCATAATATTCATGTGAGAAGGAGATTTCAAAACAGGTGTTTCTCCTGGGACCAATTCTATCGTAAAATCAATATGCCTTTTTGGATGCATCCCTGGAATCTCCTCCATGAATACATAAAAAATTTCATGAATGATTAAGATATTCTCCAGAGAGGATCTTTTATTCCCAGAGTTAGTATAACCCACTTGCACTAGACAAATTTGAAAACCTTTTTGAATACAATTCCCTATTTGATGGGTTGTAATTGGTCACAATTTTATGCCTCTTTTAATGCGTTGGATCTCTTGTCTAACACCTTCATCAGTGGGGAGAATGATGGTCTTCTCTTTGTAGTTTACTAAGAATCAATGAATTTCTAGCCAATCCATCCCCATCAACATATGGTAAGATCCTAAAGGCAGTAGGTTTAGATTCACCTTGATTTGTTGTCCTCCTATCTCAATAGGATATTCCTCCACCTTATCAGATACTATCTTCGTTGCTCCAGTGGCCATTTGTACTAGCCATGGGTTCCTAAATTTAATACTGTTCACATGTCACATCTCAACTAATTTCAGATTAACATAACTTAATCTTGCACCAAAATCTATCAAAATAGAAATAGGACGATTAACTAATTTACCTTCAAATTCCACTCATCGTTGGTTGATATTCAACCTGATGATCTTCCAACACAACATTGATTCACGGTATTCTCCTTGCCACCTCTCCACAAGTAGAACCTTCATAGATATTAGATGTTGGATCTCTTCTATCATGGTGAGGATTTTTTTTATAATAATGGGGCTCCCCATAGACCCAACATTGTAAAGAAGGTTTATGTAGTTGATTCTTTGAAAGCTTGTTGGACGTCTCTATTTTTCTTGTTTTTCTTTATGCTCAAAGTTTTTGCGTATTTTTCCCAGAAGGTCCATTTGGTTGCTTCCTATGTGTAGTCTTATTTCCAGTCATTTTAGCACTTTTGGCATTTTGAAAACCCTTCTTCCCTTTTCTATTTGGCCCTCCCTTGCTGGCATCACCTTTTTGTCTCATATGTTGATAGTAGATTCGAGATTTTAGGATAGCCTCATCCACGGAATTTGGATTTTCAAATTCCAATATTTCCTTGATGAAAATCGTTAAATTTCTGATAAAATGTTGCATTTTATCTTTCTCCTTCTGAATATACTGAATATATTGTAATAAGGAGGTAAACTTGGTTATAAATTTATCCATGGACTACTGTCCCAACTTCAAGCCATGAAATTCTATCTCTTTTTTTATAGAACCATTCTATCAGATACTCATTTTTAAACTACCTCTGAAAATGTCCCCATGTTACCTCTTTATCATCCAGTGCCCGAATAATTTTAATCTCCTACCACCATAAAGTTTCTTTACCCTGCAACTGATAGATTTCTAATCGAGTGTTAAGGTTGTCATCATATTCATAAATATGGAAATATTTGTTCATATTAATTAACTAAGCTTTGGAGGCTTCATTCGCCTCTCCATCAATTGTTGGAGGTTTAGTTTTCTTAAACTCTCCTTTCATTTCTATATGAGGTCTCTTATTCCCTTTACCTCTTGAAGCATTTTCAGGTCCCTCTTCATTATCAATTCTACCTCGTTCACCTCCACATTGTCCTCCCCTTGTTGATACATTTCTCCTATGTTTCCATCTTCTAGACTAGGGTTTGTATTTCTTTTATTCTGCCTATCTAAGATACTTTTAATTATTCTCTCTTGTTCTAGCCTTAGTCGCTCATTATCAGCACTTAAGCTTGTCATTTCAGCAACGTGTTCGTGTCGTGACTTTCTTCCCCTAACTGAGCCCACGTTTCAGGATTAGCTTTTTTATGTATTAATGGTTGAGATACCCTTTTTGATCTTCTGGGTAGAGTTATTCCTACTCCCGTCCTCATGTCACTCCTTATCTATGCATCATTATATTTATTTATTTCAGAATTTCTAAATAGGCCACAATGTTGTAACAATGGTGCTTTGATACCACTTGTAACATGTTCTCACATACACCATAAACAAACAATTATACACAACAATTACATGTCCATCTTGAATCTGACAATAAACATGGTAACATAGTAGTGATATTTTATAGTTTATTTTATGGAGTCGAAGGCTTTTAATAGTTTAGAGTCTATTACAATCTATCCTCACTCCCATTCATATTGTTAACATATAATTGGGTGGTATGAAAACATTGTTAATGTTTAGTGGCAAGTGTTTTTATGGTTAATATTTTTCTGATCCTAAAGTTAATATAGGGGTTCTCCCCATACCCTAGGCTATATGTTATGAAGTTTCACAATGGCTTGCAACATTACTTTGATGTGACTCGATACCTCGACTTCAAATGACACCTCGATTACAGAAGAAAGTGGATATGTCACCACCCCACACAAAAATGGAGAGAAAGTTCGACTTATTGGGTAATTACCAGCCTCATAACCTCTCAGCTTGTTTGTCATTTCACCGATCAACAGTTGGGCTTTTAGTAGTCTACGACTTGGTTCCAGCATCTAGGGTTTCTTCCTCTTGGTAGTTTTCAGGTAAACTCCATCGCCCCTCATTCAATTTCCCTCCGATCTACTAGAACTTTGCACATCTATTTCATGCATGATTATAATGACATATCTTGTTTGTCAAATGTATACCCTATTTATTCAAGGCCAAGGAAAGGAATCTACTCAATTACCAGGCTAGTCATATACTTCCCCCTACATTGTCTCAATTAATAGCCTCCTTTGTTGTTGTCTAACAAGGTGACTTGTTCTATTTCAAGATTGTGATGAGTAGAGGCTCGGTCCTTCCCTCTTCTAATGTAAGGAATCCCTAGCCTTCCTAAGCACAATTTTGTTTTATCTGCTAATTTCAAGGATTTATCCTACCATGAAAATAACCCCTTTGTACCCTCTTAGCTACTTGCAGGTTTTCTTCCCACTCGAATTCGTTTTTAATAAAATTGTAGTTGGAAGTTCATGGTCATTATGACTTTCTCTCACCCTAGTGTTTGCCCCTTCCAGGTTGGTTTTCGTTTCCCCTTTACTTGGGGATCCTCTTCAAACGTTTCCACTAACCCTTGTGGTTAAAATCAGAGTTTTGACAGTTTATGGTTATCATTGGAAACCCTGAAGGGCTTCATATATTACGGCCTTATCATAGGAAATTTGTTGGTTTCTGAGAATTTACAACCCATGATGAGGGTATTCGTTGTAATATTGATAACTATTATATTGGAAATTTGGCAATTGTATATTTTTTATTAAGGACAATTTTTTTTACTTTTGTATGTAAATTAAATTTAATGTCTCTTGACCTATTGTGTGGAAGGAATATCATGTATTTGTCCTCGACAACTTTCTCACTTAAATTTTAGCTGTAATTCGCACTATGACTTACTGTATTTCTAATTTGAGTAAAGGTAGTTACTTTCCAAACCATGTTGTAAGATTTTTTCATCATATTATAAATGTGTGGATTGATTCTCATGGTTTAATTAACTTTAATGTGTTTGTTTTCAAAGGAAGGCCAAGTTCGAACGACACCATTTTTCTTTTTGGTTTATCTATTCTCTATTATATTTATTTAAAATAAATAACAAGGGTATGCATAGACTTTATATTTGACACAATACTCACACGACACATGTATTGTTGTTGCAATTAGAGTTTTTATGTATTATCTTTAATGTTGAACCTTCGAGCTTGAGCTGTTATTATTTTTTTTTGTATGCGTGTTCTATACATACCCAACAGTAATGGGTCTCAAAATATCCTTGGGCATTTTTTCAACCATGGGGTCCTTATGTTACTGTAGGCAAGTTATGGGCCACTATGGGATAAAAATTGAAGGTGAACAAGAACCCTAGTCTTACTTCTTAGAGCTAGTTTCTACTACCCATTTCCATAGGGTTTGTTGCACTATACAATATGGATTCACTAGCTACATAATTTCCTTCCCTTTTGTTTTCTACAACTAAACAATTCTCTTTCACTATGATTTATATAGTAAAATAATAACCTTAAATAGGTTTAGGACTAGCTATTTTATACTTTTCATGTTCAATCATACCTAATGCATATTTCTACTGAAAGGAATTGATAAAAAATTTCCCTATCAAATCAAAAAAATAGTTATTTCAAGACATAATTCATTTTAAGGAAACAAAGCCACATACAAACATAAATTCTAGAAGAAATACTCACACTTATCTAAACTAGCTTAATCTTTTTCGAGAAACTCAAAGGGGAAAGGTCACACCACCCTTACAACGAGATCGAAAATCACGTCTGATTGCCCCCTGAGATCCTTTCTTCCAGAGTGGTTAGATAAGCAGTGATTCTCTTGTCCATTCTCAGGTTTCAAGACCTCGTCCAATGCAGAATTTTACAGACTTAAGTCAGTTCAGGAGATTCCCACATGCTCTAGTCAAGCTCAAGAAATACTCCATGGTAGCATCATGTCCAGCTTCATATGAGCGGATAAATTGTCTTTCACCCACTCTCTTTAGGCGTTTTACCTTTTTCTAGGTAACCCTTCTTTTTCCCACTGTGATTCTTTTAACGTCCAGGGAAAGAGAGAATTGTAGCTGTCACTAACCATCTCAAAGTTAAAGAATTCATTTTGGACCTTTTCATGAGTTTCCAAGATTCACCAAAACCTTTCATTCATTTAATAATAAAATAATTACTTAAATATCAAGATCCATTTAGGATTTTCAGCTAAGCCCTTATTTGTTTAAGTCCTATATAATAAAAGTAAGAAATGGTAAATGGAAACTATTCACAATAGGTGGGGGTGTTACAGGTCGAACTCAGACAAAGAGGTGTCAAGAATGCAACCATGAAGCAACGAATGAGGAAAAGGAGGAAAATATAAAACGAAGGGTAAAATAATGATTTATGGAACAAAGTCACCTACATTGATCTAGCTTCGGGAGCCAATTGAATGTTGAATATCTTATAAACTTACCTTGGTTAGATTCTAAAATATTATTGAATGGCTCTCACTGAACTTCTGGCTAGAGGTCGTTACAAATCCACCCATTGTACTTTGTCTTAGTCTTTGAAAAAAATTATTCCCCAAAACAATTTAAGTCTTTGAAATAAATTATTTCCCCAAACCACTTTTGAGAGGGGAGGGGTTTGGGTTGTTTGGTAGTGGATTTGAAGGCAGATTTGCTAGCCATGTGTTAGAGAAGATTTTACAATATGATGTACTCCCTCTTCTTTCCAAATTTCAAGGTTCTTGATAGTGAATATGAGATCACTTAAGATCGCTTGATCTAAGATATCAACTATTTACTCAAAGTGTAAGATGAGTAAATATATTCAAACTTTGAAATTGGTTGTGTTTAAGGGTTTGGGAAATGAGGATCTAGACTAATTCTGGTTTGTGGTAAGGGCTGTATGGGAAGCACAAGGAGTTATAGATGACAATATAAAGAAAGCAACACTAATTAGCGCCCTGCAGGACCATGCATTGACATGGTATATTAATCACTCCAATAATAATTCAAATGCAGGAATCACAGATATCCAAGCAGCACTAAAGATAGAATTTAGTTGGACGAAGTCTGAAGCATAGTCGATCATTGCATTCAAAGAGATCACGATGGTACCAGGTGAGACTCCTTCAGAGCTGGATCAGAGGCTGAAATGTACGATTCGCGAAGCTAATATGAATCTGACGGATGGACAAAATCATGAATGGTTTGTAGCATCACTAACACCACACCTAACAAGTGCACTATCACAACAGAACTTAACAACTCAGGAAGAGGACTTAGAGATCCCGATGAGGTTGCATGAGACCCCCATGCAGGATCCTAACTTGGGAGTTCAACAGATCCACGTGGAGCTGAAGAATTTATGCCTTGAGATGCATAGTCTAAAACAGGATAGGACAGCTCGAATAGAAGTGCGCGAAGAGGTATGGTGCGTAAAATTCAAGGCTCAGGGTCATGACAAGGACCACTACCCAATTTCACAAATTACGTTGGAGGAGGAGGACCAATGCCCTTAAGACCAGAAGTGCAAGCAGGACCTAGCGCGACACCTGCTTTTTCGTGCTTGATTTGTCTAATAACAGAAAAACATGCCATAGATAATTGTTACTTGTTACAGAAGTATACGCAAAATTCACAACAATTGTTCTGCAGCTTTTGTAGGTCGGTAGGACACGATGAGTGCACTTGTAGAAGCTACGAGTTAATGATGGATAGAACTCCCACCTAAAGAGTTCACGCCAAAACGTGGCCCCTTGATCAAAATGCAGGAACAGAATGAACAGGATTTCAGGGGCATGAACGAGGCCGAAGTGGAGGAGGACCTGGAAGAGGTCACAGACAATTGATATGCTAAAATTGTGAAAGGCCAGGAAATTATGCCCACGACTGCACCAATCCAATGTGCCCGCCGTGTTTGTATTTCCACTTGTTTGATCATGAGATAAAAGATTGTCCTACACTAATAGCTAGGATATGCGACAAAGGAGCGCTACCACCTCCCCTGAATCAGAACCTGCAGATGATGAGGTTTGAGCTTGCGAGCAAGATCCGAATGTAAACATTATGCTCCGAAGTGGAATCATGAAGGGAGATGACAAAGGAAAACAACCAAAATATAGTACTTGGGTTCACAAAGCTCCAAAAAAACAAGCGGAGTTTGATTTGGAGCGCACTCGGGAAACCTTCATGGAAGCTAAAAAGAGCTTCGTTGGTGCCTCCACTTCAGGAAGAAAAGATAAACTAGAGCCGGAGATGGACCTAGCTATGCTTACAACATTCTTGGAAACATGTATGAAGCTATTGCATGATAATAAGGTAGTGAAAGCATTAGAGGAACTCATTAACACATGCGCTAGGACCGTGCTAGGAGAACTGCGCGTAATTAGGAATATTGGAAAACATAAGACACGAACAAGAAGAGAAATGAGACTGACCACACAGATGGGAAAATATGAGATGGATCAAGTCATCCTGGACTTAGGATCGGATGTGAATTTTCTGCTGAAGCAAACATGGGAGCAAATGGGAAGATCTACAGTGCAGTGGTATCCTATTCAGCTAAGAATGGCAAACCAACATAAAATAATACAATGGGGCGATTGCAGGGCATAACCATGGATATTGAGGGAGTGAGCGCACTAGTAGACTTTGAAGTGATAGAGATTGTTTATGACAGCCATACCCCGCGCTCTTGGGAATTGATTGGGCCACTAACATGAACGGGGTGATTAATTTGAAAAAGCGGAAAATGATTTTTGAAAAGAAGTCACTACATGTAGTTATACCCCTGGACCCTACTGAAGGATCGCGATATACGAAGTCGGTGCGCGAATATGAAAGTGATGATGATTTGGACTGCATCTATAAGATAACAACGTGAAACCAGGACTGGGTGAATCCCACCACAGATGGGCAGATTGTGTGGGAGCGTGAAATCTCGTGTACTTCAGATTGATATGAGGAAACGGAGAAATGGCATAATTGGTTACACGAGGTAACTACATTAAATTGGAATATGATGACAAGGTCACTACACTGCATATTGACAAAAGTAAGAGGCCTGCCTACTTATAATGGCCTAAGTGAGGTAGATACCTTATTTAATAAATTTGAAAGGAAGATGCTGGAAAAGCAATGCTTCCAAGCCTTGGACTAGGTACTACGCGCTACACCCACGAGGTGGTGGGGTACGCATAAAGGAAGATTTGACTACTAGTGTGAATGTAGAAGGATGATGCACACATGATTTGGAAAACCTATAGTGCGATTGACAGACAAATACAATGGATGGGATAGTCTGCATACGCATCTGTCCAGGTGGGTGCAGGCATATGGAAAAAAACCTACGCAGATGCACATGAACTCCACACTGAGAGGTATGGTAAATAAGCATGTGGTGGGGGGGCAAATGAGAAAATGGCTCTTAATGTTGGGGAAACATTATGTAGGAAGAACAATTGCATAGAAGTTTATCCACGCGGAAGCGTTCAACAAGGTAAGCCACGCGCTGAACAAAGTATGCAATGCGCAGTGAAGTGATTGGGACCTGCGCGTACCTACAATATTATGGGCTTATAGGAAAACATGCAAGAAACTGACGGGAAATACACCTTTTAGGCTTGTCTATGTAGTGGAAGTTGTAATGCCTATGGAATACACCGCGCCTACTCTATGCATAGCAGTGCTCATAGGTATGATGAATCGCAGAGCCCTGGAGGAGAGGCTTGCACAATTGGAGGAGCTTGAAGAAGAGCAAGTTTTGGCTAGATTTCACCAAAAGGTCGAAAAGCAACACGAAAAGGCTTGGGACGATCGACATGTTAAGTTGCGCACCTTCAAGGTGAATGATTTGGTGTTGTTTTATGATAGTAAGTTCAATAAATTCCCAGGGAAGCTCAGAATCCATTGGCTGGGACCATATGTTATTAAGGAGATCATTGTTGAAAAGTGTGCAACAAGAAATGCTAAAAATAGAAAATGCTAAAAATAGCACTACTATAAATAGCCCAACTATAAATAGTAGTTCAACTGTTGGTGATCTTAGCAACAATGGGTGAAAAGTGAAAGTGCTAAAAATATCTTTTCTAAAAATAACATTTCGAGATCCCTGCTTATTTTAGTCAGTCCCTGGACTAAACATAGGAAGTAAAATTCGAATTTGATATCAACAGCGTTTGGAAATTAATTAATTAATTCATCTTGAGTTAATTAGTTAAGGAAAATAAAACTTGAAATCTATGTGAGGACATGCAACAATTTTTCCATTAATTGAGGAATTTAACCTTCAGTTAAAGAGATAAGGATGAGTTGTAATATTGAGTTGTAATCAGTTGACTTAGTTTAACTGAGTCATGTCCAGTTAGATTAATTTAATAGTTTGTTAAATTAATGAGAGTTTAGTTAGTTAATTCTTGCATGCATGTAACTACTGTAATTCAGATAACTGAGTATTCAGTCATGGATAACTCATGCATGTCAGTTCTCAGAGACCCAATTGAGATCAGATGAAGGGACAATGTACTATCAGTTGCTAAGATCTTCCTTTGTGAATATTACTTGCATGCAGAAGGAATATTATTCCTTATGGATTGCACAGTTGGACCTGAGGTTACAGTGAGTGTGATGAGGCCAATTCACACATGTGATATCGTTGGACCCCAATCAAAACCGTGCAAGGAAATAGGAGACTTGAGGACTTGAGGAAGATAGATTCTATGTCTATTGAGTCTGTGAGTTGTATTGTTTGATTGCAGAGAGAGCAGGATAGCTTGAGAGTTGATTCTTTTTGTAACTTGAACAGTATTTCCACTTGTATGATAATACAAAGTTGGGGTTTTAGGCTGGTGCTTTCCCCAGTGATATATCTTCTGTGTTATGGTTGATTGCTTCTCATTCTCAGTTATATCTATTCATGCTTAATGTTTCTCATGGTTGATTAAGCTTCCACTAAATTGTTTGTAGAAGTAGATCAAGAGTTTTGCTTTAGTACATTGCATTACCAGGTGATGTACAATGGGAATTTCTACCTGGTATCAGAGCAAAGGTGATCAAGGAAGAACAGTATACAAGAAGGAGAAGTACGAAGTTTGGTTTCTGAATATTGAATTGAGTTCTTATCACATCTATTTCAACGATGGTGTTCAATGGTTTAAGACTTGAATATGCCCTTGATGGCAGTTCGAATTATATAGCTTGGAAGGATCGCATGGAGGTAGTATTAGAAGATAACAAACTCAAGGACTTCATTGATCAAGAAGTTGAAAAGCTGACTGATGCTACTCAACTCGCAGAATGGAAAAATTGTGTGGCTAGAGCAAGGAGAATCCTACTGGAGGGAGTTCCAGATCATATTGTCTCGAGCCTCCATGGGAAGGAGACTTAGTTTTCATTGTGGAAAACATTCAAATATTTTTATCAGAATAATAGGGATCTGAGGAAGCTGGTGCTGAAAGAAAAGCTTCTAAATATCAAGTGAAGAAAGGGCGACACAATCTCTATGTTCCTGAACAGGCTCACCACCTACAGGGATGAGATTGCAAGCGTAGGGTTCGCGACAACTGATGATGACATGGTGAGTCTAACACTCCTCGGTCTTCCTAAGAGTTGGCATAGCTACTAGGAATTGGTTAATGGAAGAGAGAAACTACCAGATTGGGAACGACTTTGGTCGAACCTAATGCAAGAGGAGATAAGGTGGAGCACCAGGGATGGATCTTCATCAAAACAAGATGATGAAGAAAATATAGCTTTAGCGAGAAAGCTAAGAAAGGGAAAGTTAAATCCAAATATTCTCATGTGGGAAGAAGGTTGACAATTTGAAGGTGTGATGCTTTCACTCTCATGAAGTGGGCCATTATGCTATGAATTGTCCACAGAAGAAATCCAAGAAGGGTTCCTCAAAGGGATCTGATGGTGATGCACTAGCTTCACAGTCTGAGTTGGATTTCTCACTTATCACATGCATGGTTTCATCCATGGTGGGATGTGTTTGGCACCTGGATAGTGGAGCTTGTTTCCACATGTCGGGCAACAATAATATTTTCAATACTTGGAGGAGAAGGATCTCCAGACTGTGTCTCAGGTGAAGGTACAGTTGTGTTTCAGAGGGAGCATGGTGCTCCTCTCACCCTATCTGCTGTCAAGTATGTACTAGGTTTGAAAAAGAATCTTGTGTTTGTTGCTATGCTAGAAGATAAATGCTATGATGTAGTATTTAATAAAGGAAAAGTTTTCCTGAGGCATATCGCCACCGGACAGACCAAATGTATTGGAGTTCAAGTAAATAATCTCTACAACCTGGAGGTAGAAGATTGTGCTGCACTGACTTCCAAAGCATAGGTGGTGCAAAGCCAAGATGTTGGCGAGCTGTGGCATAGAAGACTGGGCCACTTGCATCACAGGGCCTTGAAGATCATGCAGCAAATTTCTACCGACTTACCCAAGGGAAAACTGGAGCAAACAGATACATGCAAAGGATGCAACCAGGGTAAGTATGCGAAAGCTTCCTTTCAGGATCAGTATAGTAGAGCTGGAGAAATCCTGGAGCGAGTTCACTCAGATGTATGTGGACCATTCTCTACAGCCTCCACCACTAAGAAAAGGTACTATGTTATTTTTATTGATGATTTTTCATGTAGATGTTGGATCTACTTTACGCAAAAGAAGGATCAGACCTTCTTGAGGTTTTGTGAGTTTAAAGCCTTGGTAGGGAAAGAATCTTGAAAGAAAGTAAAAGCCTTGCGTAGTGACAATGGTGGAGAGTATGTTTCCCAGCAGTTTAAAGACTTTTGTGCTGCAGAAGGAATTAAACGAGAACTGACGGCACCTCATAACCCACAACAGAATGGGGTGGCTGAAAGGAAGAACAGATCGAGCGATGTTACATGACCAAGGCCTATCACTTCATCTATGGGCTGAGGCATGCAATACAGCAATGTACCTTCATAACAGAAGTCGTCATCCTATCTTGGGGATGAACACACCTATGGAGGCATTTTCAGGAAAGCGACCAAATGCGAGTCACTTCCGCATCTTTGGATCACCAGTTTTTTGTCATGTGACCAAAGATGGTCAAAAGAAGCTAGACCCAACAGCTGATTTGGGGATACTTGTGGGGTATACAGATATAACCCACAACTACCGTGTGTTTCTGCCTACTAGTCAGAGGACCGTAGTGTGTAGGATTTGAAGTTTGATGAGCAAGGAGCCATTCGAGTGTCACTTGAGAGGGAGCTCAAGTTACATGGTGATGAGGAACTTTTAGTTCCAAAGGAAAAGGAGCCTCCTGATGATGTGGATCAACCACATGCAAAGGATCCAGTAGTGCAGACCACCACTCCTGGATAGTCTTCCAGAGATGGGCAAAAACACTCATAGGAAACTAATAAATTGATGCTAGATGCGAGAGAGAATGTGGGGCAACCATCCTCTCAGCGCATATAGAGGAGATATCCTTAGAGATACACTGGCTACATGGCCCTGGTTGGGGAGTGTGTAGCCACTGAACCTTCTTCTTTTTAGGAGGCAGTGCAACAACCAGTCTAGGTTGATACAATGGTAGAAGAGTACGATTCTATCATACGGAACAGTGTGTGGGATGTTGTCCCCAGACCTGGGGACAAGTCAGTGGTTAGTTCTCGACGACTTTACAAGGTAAAGTAGGCAGCTAATGGCAGTGTTGAGAAATACAAGATAAGGTTTGTTGCCCGAGGTTTCTGATAGGTTAAGGGGATCGACTACGATGAGACCTTTGTTCCCGTAGCAAGCTACTCATCTATCAGATTGATGCTAGCTCTATCAGATCAGATGGGTTGGAAGATCCATCAGATGGATGTGAAGATGTCTTGATTGAGGAAGAGGTATACATTGAGCAGCCTGAAGGATTTGAGACCTTCGATCGCGAGTCACATGTCTGCCGACTTAAGCAAGCACTGTATGGGCTGAAGCAAGCACCCCGTGCCTCGTATACCAGGATCGACAACTATTTCACTGGGTTGGGCTTCACCAAGAGTGAAGCAGATGTGAACCTTTACCACATCATGGTAGAAGGTAAGCCATTGATTTTTGTACTTTATGTCGATGATCCGATTTTGACAGGTGATGACCAGCTGATAAAGTCTTGCAAGGAGTACCTTGCAAGAGAGTTCGACATGAAGGACATGGGCCTCATGTACTACTTTCTAGGCATAGAAGTGTGGCAGAAAGATGGGGAAGTATTTGTGTCTCAAGGCAAGTATGCCAATGAGATACTCAGGCACTTTCACATGGAGAAGTGCAAGCCCATGCAGACTCCTCTAGCTAGGAACTGGAGGAAGGAGGATGCTACTTTAGGTGAGGTAGTAGCTGCTACTGTTTATCGGCAGCTGGTGGGTTCACTTATGTATTTGGTGAACACACAACCCGACTTATGCTTTGCGGTGAACCAACTAAGTCAAGCTATGGTTCAGCCTACCAAGCTGTTTTGGAAGGCAGTGAAGCATGTGTCGAGATATCTTAGAGGCACTACACAGTACAGAATATGGTAGAGACAGATAAAGGGAGTGAAGCTGTAGTTTCTTGGTATAATAGGAAACAGAGTTTCGTTGCACTTAGCTCAGGAAAGGCTGAACACATGGCTACCAGTCAGGAAGCATGTGAGGCCATTTGGATGCAGAAGATTCTAGTGGGATTGTTTGGTCAGATGATGGATCCTATAGTGATATACTGTGATAATCATAGTTGCATAAAACTCTTTGAGAATCCAGTGCTTCATGACAGGTCCAAGCATATAGATATCCATTACCATCATCTACGAGACTGTGTGGTCAAGAGGATCATGATGTTGCAGTATGTTTCGACCGAGGAGTAGGATGCAGATATTTTGACTAAGGCATTGTCAAAATGCAAGTGTGAGTTCCACAGAGACAGGATCGGGGTTACTGATAATCCCTTTCTTGTGGAGAGGGAGTGTTGA
Organism: Pinus taeda; assembly: GCA_000404065.3. Lineage (NCBI taxonomy): Eukaryota > Viridiplantae > Streptophyta > Pinopsida > Pinales > Pinaceae > Pinus > Pinus taeda. Next base: position 53,096 of record APFE031565872.1, read on the forward strand.
AAAGTGTGCAACAAGAAATGCTAAAAATAGCACTGCTATAAATAGCCCGACTATAAATAGCAGTTCAACCGTTGGTGATCTTAGGAACAATGGGTGAAAAGTGAAAGTGCTAAAAATAGCTTTTCCAAAAATAGCATTTCAGGATCCCTTCTTATTTTAGTCAGTCCCTGGATTAAACATAGGAAGTAAAATTCGACTTTCATATCAATAGCAGTTTGGAATTTATTAATTAATTCATCTTGAGTTAATTAGTTAAGGAAAATCAAACTTGAAGTCTATGTGAGGACATGCAACCGTTTCTCCATTAATTAAGGAATTTAACCTTCAGTTAAAGAGACAAGGATGAGTTGTAATATTGAGTTGTAATTAGTTGACTTAGTTTAACTGAATCAAGTCTAGTTAGATTATTTTAACAGTTTGTTAAATTAATGAGAGTTCAGTTAGTTAATGCTTGCATGCATGTAACTACTGTAATTCAGATAACTGAGTATTCACTCATGGATAACTCATGCATGTCAGTTCAGTTAGAGACCCATTGAGATCAGATGGAGGGATAGTATACTATTAGTTGCTAGGATATTCCTTTTTGAATATTCCTTGCATGCAGAAAGAATATTATTCCTTATGGATTGTGCCACTAGACTTGAGGTTACAGTGAGTGTGATGAGGCGAATTCACACGTGTGATATCATTGGACCCCAATCAAAACTATGCAAGGAAATAGGAGGCTTGGAGCGCTTGAGGAAGATATATTCTATGTCTATTGAGTTTGTGAGTTGTATTTTTTGATTGCAGAGAGAGCAGGATATCTTGAGAGCTAATTCTTTTTGTAACTTGAACAATATTTCCACTTGTATGATAATACAGTGTTGGAGTTTTAGGTTGGTGCTTTCCCTAGTGATATATCTTCTGTGTTATGGTTTATTACTTTTCATTCTTAGTTATATCTGTTCATGCTTGATGTTGCTCATGTTCGATTAAGCTTTTGCTAAATTGTTTGTAGAAGTAGATCAAGTGTTTTGCTTTAGTACATTGCATTACCAGGTGATATACAGTGGGAATTTCTACAATCACAGATGGTGGCACGGTGTAGTTGGTAAAGTTAAATGCATAACTCTTCTCAGGAAAAGTCAATGGCAGTCATTTGAAGGCATACACAGGTGGCCCGACCATCTGACTAGCCGACAAAAGCATATTCTTAGCACTCCAAGCAACTGAAACGAGGCGAGGGACTATAAACTACTCTACCCAGGAGCTGCATGATGTCAGGTTTGTGTGCAGTAGCGAAGTGTCAAAGGGTCTGTGACAACGTGAGGGTAGATGTGTTGCCATGTAGGTCGACTGGAAAGTGACCATTATAGTCATTATTCACAATGTGATGCTTGGTTTGACACCAAATGGAATGTGCGATAGGCATTTACGGCAAAATCTATGGGCTAGATTCTTGAAAATATGCTGCCAAGCGAGCATTAATGGATTGAATGTGGGGAGAACGGTCGAATTCAAATTCATAAATTACAAAGTGGTGTCCAAAAAACAACACTTGAAACTTTGAGAACTGAGTTGTTGTGCGCCCAAACACTCATTAACCTAGACTTGTTCGATATTTTGAAGGAAAATTCATTGTTTGAGCACTTACTTGAGCCGTTGAGAGAATTGTGGAATAGCATTATGGCAGAATCTGAGGAAGCCATGGATACCAGAGTAATGACCGTTGAGGAAGCCGCACATGCGATTACGGAGTAGAATTCCCAGAAAGTGTTGGGATAGTTTCAGAAATGCCTAAATCACCACGTACGCCGAGACCTAAGAAAGACAAGTAGGCTATGGTACCAGTGTGCATGTCCCCTAGGAATCCATTAAGGACTAGGGTAACCCATGGAAGAAAATGGGAAGGCGATCAATTTGGAGGTTGATGAGGAGGAAGAATTTGAAGAAATCCTGGTAGAGGAGGAGGAGGATGTAGAAATGGAGGTGGAAACCCAGGGTGCTCGACATAAGGAAATAGTTTTGAAGGCGCGCTTATAGATGTGGATTGATGAGGCTTATAGCATTATAGCCTCTATAGAACAAAAGCTTGTGCAGATGCAAGAAATAGAAGAACAAGCTCAGGGAGGCAGTTTAGCTACAACAGTCTCAGAACAACACGTCCAGGAAGTGCAGCAGGCAACCCCTCAGTGTGCTACTAATCTTGGAGTGACCCAAGTAGAGTTGGGAGGTCTTCGTGCAAAGATCTCCGCACTGATAGAGTGACTCGAGGGCGAGTCATGATGTTTGTGTTGGCGGCCTATTGGGTGCGAGATCCCCCAAGGGAAGTTTTTAGGTTTAGAGCCCAGATTTTGGTCAAAAGTTGTAACCTCGATGTAAAGACTCCACATTTTGTGGGCACGGAGCACATAGTTTGTAAAGGAGTCATAAGGTTGTTCGCCCTCATTGTTGTAATGTAATTTCAACTGTATATATCTACCAATGGTCCGCGGACCATGGGATTGTATAAATAGAGTAAAGCTCTAAGTAGATAAATAGATCATGGAGTAATAATGATAAGGATGAAGAGTTGAATCATATCTAAAGTGTAAAGTTTAGTTTTGCGTTGTAGAGTAGGAGAAGGCTCTACATCTGAGTGCGCAGAGGCATAGTAGTCCGCAGCTAAGTGCGCATGCCAAGTCAAGTTTGTAATAGTTAGAGCATTAAAAAAGAGAAGTTTCTTATCCATCCTGTGTATTTATTTCCTATTTTATGCATCTATTACATTGAATATACATTGCACTTTTAATGCTTATATGATGTGCGAATATGTTTGAATGTGTTGATTAAGTGAAAGAAAGGTATAATATCTATTTACACGAAGTCAACTAAGATCTTTAAGAAGATAAGTAGGATACACAGTGTAGATTGGGAAAATAGTGCAGTTCACTGCCATAGTACCATGAAAACATCTCAGCCCCTGATTAGGGTTGTGCGAAAGTTGATTATAATAGATCGCGAGGGTATTGAAGGTTAGAATAGTGTTCGAAACAAAGAAGTAGAGATTTATGAATGAAGTCTTGGAATTCCTTAATGACTATGCAAGAAAAGCTTGTTGACATATTCTTCAGCCCAAAAGGCATTACGGTGTACTGAAAACATCCCCATTCAATCACGAAGGTCATCTTTCTTCTATCCTCAGGCATGATTTTGATTTGATGGTACCAAGAGAAGCCATCAGTGAAAGAGTATGCTTCTTGTCCACCTACATTATTGAGGACCTCGTTAGTGAATGGGGTCAAGAAAGGATCATGCACACAAAGGTCATTCAATTTTCGGAAATCCACACATATCCTTATTTCTTCTTTCTGTTTCTTTTCCTAAACGACAATCAGGATTCTCCAATCAGATTCTTCCACTAGTTCAATAATTCCTGCCATGAGCATCTTATCTAACTCAACGTGGACCTTTTCCTTATACTTCAGATTAGGGTGGTAAGGTCTTTGTTTTACAGGTTTCGCATCCAGTTTCAGGGTGATCTTCATGACACCCAAGTCTCCTATTATTCCCTTCAGATCAGAAAACTTTGTGGGGAAAAAATATTGATATTCAGGAAGGAGCTCAACAACCTTGTCGACTATCGCATCGTCCGAATAATCCACAATCTTTGCAAATTTTAGCTCCGCCTTTGTGCCAATGTTAACCTGCCTATTTTTCAGCGGTGCAGTTATGTTTGGATCCTCTATCTATGGACCTTCAACCTAGCGGTGACCCTTAGTTTTCAAAATATTAATCTTTCTAGGATACTCATGTTCTTCTTCATTGGTCACGTTATAGCATTCCAGCACATGGTTCAGTTGGGTATTCCAATCAGGTTCTTTCAGGTCCAAAGTATCTTGTGGTATCGTAAAGATCACTGCTTTAACCTCCTATGGCGTCGTGTCAATATAGTGAAACCCATCCTCAAAGTTGAACATCATTATAAACCTATAGCGCAAGATGTCCCATTCTTCAGTGCCATGACAGAGCTCTATTTCCAGGTACCAATTCATTGATATGACAAAACAGATGCACCCATTCAGGCTGGGGCTCTACTCAATAAGCCTTAGTCCATTTTGCCAGGTGATCACGCAGATCATCACTTCCTTCATACTTGTTTATCATCCCCATTTTTGGCTATCCAAAACATATTCTCATCATCCTCCTATAGTCGTGCCAATCATCGAAATTATCCTTATGCGTGCCCCACCATCCTGCGGGCATAACGCATAGTGCCCGATCCAAGGCCTAGAAGCAATGCTTCTCTGACACTTCTCTCTCAAATGCATCCAAAAAGCGATCACCATTAGTTCGCCTATCATAAGTGAGGCAGATTCCTTACTTCTAATGACATGCAACATAATGACTTGGTCATCATATTACAATGTAGCGTAGATACTTAATGCAATGGGTTCTGCCAGTGCTCTAATTCTTCATCTGAATCTGATGTGCAGGAGTTGTTGTGGTCCCATGTGATACACCCATCTGCTGTAAGATTTATCCAACCCTGGTCTCGCGTCGTTATCAAGTAAATCTTGTCCAAATCGTCATCACTTTCATAATCACTGACTAGTTCTGTATAACGCGATCCTTCTGCAGGATCCAGCGGAACGACTACGCTGAGCAACTTCTTTTCAAATATCATATTTAGCTTCTTCAGGTTGATTACCCCATTCATGTCAGTGGTCTAATCGATTCCTAGGAATGCAAGATAGGGATTGCTATCATCCACAATCTCTATTACCTCAAAATCTGCCAGTGTGTGTGCGCCTTCGATGTCAACTGTAACCCTTGCAGCCTCCCCATTAGATAATTTTCTATTTATTCGCCATCCTTAACTGGATAGGAGACCACTGGAGTGCAGGTCTCCCCATTCTTTCCCATGTTTGCTTTGGAAAAACTTTCGCATTGGACCCCAGATCTAAGGTAACTTGGTCAATTTCATATTCTCCTATCTGCGCGGTAAGCCTCACCTCATGCCCAGTCCTTGCCTTATGCTTGCCAAGCTTTTTGACTATGTGCGGTTCACCAGTAGTGTCATCCTTGCGAGCACTCCGATTGAACATTTACGGTAGGCCCTTCATAGACTCACTATCTTAGAGAAATTTCATGCAGGTCTCCAAGAACATGGTAATCATGGAAGGGTCCATTTCTTCAACTGGTTTCTCCTAACTTCCTGAGGTATAGGCCTCATTGAATCTTTCTTTGCTTCCATAAATGTTGCTTTCACATGCTCCAAATCAAACCCAACCTCCTTTTTTGGTGCTATGCGGACCCATTTACCTTTTGCAGGTTGCTTCCCTTATATTGATATATACTGGGGGAAAAATAGCATAATAATGATTTTTATATCGATATGTATAAAAAATGGACCTGTTACACTGAAATTTGTCACCATGACTATCTGCAGTTAATATGGCTCCATCAATAGTCATATTATCCTCCTTGAAAAGCCTTATACCTCTGCTCTTCATGTCAAACTTCAAAAAAGAGAGAAAGTCATTAAAAAACATGTTTATCTCTGGGTACGCAGGTTCTCTCTACCTTGCCTACGTGTACGCATCCCAAGCTCATTGTACCTGCATACTTGTACGCTCTGTAAGTTAAGGGATGGGTGCGTACCCCTGTAAAGGTCAAAAGGTGCGAGTTTCATCTTAAAAAAATTGCTTGTAGTCACTTCTAGAGCCTTCTAGAAGAGTGTTTGACGTGTATTGAGCGCCTCTAGATGGTTCATGCATCCCTATGATAGAGGAACTTATCCCATCAAGAGAGGAGCTACCCCATCCAAAAGAGGGAGTATCCCATTGATGTTGGAACTGAATAACTTCCTCTAGAACTCTATAAATACAGGCATTGGGCCAGAGGAGGGGAGGTTGAAAGCTGAACATTCCAAAGGGTAAATGCTGCTGGAATTAGGACTTCCATTGTTAACTTGTGAGGAGAGATTACAATCCTTTCTTTTTGCCATATTGGAAGTAGGTGAGCTTGTCAAAGTAGAGGAAATCTCTTGTTGGACCCTGGGAGGAGCTTGCACAACACCAAGGCTCAGGTTGTAATGGTTCCTTTTTTGTTTCCTTAATACAATAAGTCCATTCTTCTCAATGATTTGTTGTTAATGAATTATTTCATGTACTCCTTGGTCTATGTGATGAATATGCTTTGTTTTATGATGAATATTCCGGTGTTATGTAATCGTTTGCTTTGTTAGTGTATGCAGGTCTTAAAGTGAAGGAGGAGCTCATCTGGATCAGCAAGGCTGGACTGCTACAACAAGCGTTGGACCTAAGGTAAGATCGAAAAACACTTGGTTTATCATAGAATAATGTATGTTTAGAGAAGGATTTCTCTTAATTGTCTTGTTTGTCACTAGAGAGTCTTAGACTCCTAGGGAGGTTAGTTTTGTCAGCAAAAATACATCATAATCATAGACTGTTAGTTAAAATTTTGATCTGAGTATGGGAATGCCTACCTCAGCGATGATATAATCTTATACATGTATTTTGTGTTGAAAATTGCAGGTTCTAACCGGGCTCTCCACGAGATAATCCTCAAAATGATAAAGTACTTCACCCTTCCTAGATGATATAAAACCCTTATCTATTACAGGCTTCGCACTTTAGGGGGCAATCTGTTACACTGAAATTTGTCAGCATGACTATCTGCAGTTAATATGGCTCCATCATTAGTCATATTATCCTCCTTGTCAAGCCTTATACCTCTGCTCTCCATGTCAAACTTCAAAAAAGAGAGAAAGTCATTAAAAATCATGTTTATCTCTGGGTACGCAGGTTCTCTCTACCTTGCCTGCGTGTACGCATCCCAACTCATTGTACTTGCATACTTGTACACTCTGTAAGCTAAGGATGGGATGTTGTACTCCTGTAAGGTCAAAGGCGCGGAGTTTCATCCTTAAAAAGTTATACTTGTGGTCACTTACTAGAGCTTTCTATGAGAGTGTTTGAGTGTATGAGCGCTCTCCAGTGGTTCATGCATTCCCTATGTTAGAGCGAACTTATCCCATCAAGAGAGGAGCTACCCCATCCAAAAGAGGGGAGTATCCCATTGATGTTGGACCTGATTAACTTCCTCTAGAACACTATAAATATAGGCATTAGGCCAGAGGAGGGGAGGTGAAAAGCTGAACATTCCAAAGGGTAGATGCTGCTGGAATTAGGACTTCCTTGTAGAAGCTTGTGAGGAGAGATTACCATCCTTTCTTGTTTCATTTGGAAGTGCGTGAGCTTGTCAAAGTAGAGGAAAACTCTTGCTGGACCCTGGGAGGAACTTGCACAACACCAAGGCTCAGGTTGTAATGGTTTCTTTTTTGTTTCCTTAATACAAATAAGTCCATTTTCTCAATGAATTGTTGTTAATGAATTGTTTCATATACTCCTTGGTCTATATGTTGAATATGCTTTGTTTTATGGAATATTCAGGTGTTATGTAATCGTTTGATTGTTAGTGTATGCAGGTTTTGAAGTGAAAGAGGAGCTCATCTGGATCGGCGAGGCTAGACTGCTACAACGAGCGTTGGACTTCAGGTAGGATCGAAAAAAACTTGGTTTCTCATAGGATAATGCATGTTTAGAGAAGGATTGCTCTTAATTGTCTTGTTTGTCACTAGAGAGTCTTAGACTCCTAGGGAGGTTAGTTTTGTCAGCAAAAATAACTCTTTCCGCATGACA
>APFE031565873.1:0-23562 GCA_000404065.3 Pinus taeda
AATCACAAAAGCCTACATTAAGAGATATATCCTCCTAGCGTTAATGCCAAATATTTCAATACAATTGTACTAATTAAGGGGTCTATCTTATGAAGGTGAGTGTGAGAAGATATGATCATTGTTATATAATAGGTTATTCCTCCAATTTCCCCTGAGAGAGGATTTCTTGCTCCGTGCCAACCACAAAATGAGCCTATCTATGTGAGGGACCTTAGACTCATTGTGCTCTAAGGTTTCAACCAAAAAAATTATATCATTTTCACTTAGTATCAAACTTAACATGGGACCTTGACACCATGGAAGGCCACGAGAGTTCCAAAAGAGGATCGAAAGTGTTCCAAATTCTTATTTATTACTCTCCATTTGGTCTTTATCCCTAAATATAACTTTCCAATTTCTAATGATTGTCAATTTTCCTTCCTTTCTAAATTCCTTTGCCTTTTGAATCAACTACATTCATTCAACTTGGTCTTCCACAATTGGATCCTCATTAATAAATATTCTTGTCCCTTTTAGGCTTGGTGATTTAATGAGTATGGAAATTTATGCTCACTACAACTTACAGTAGCCCAAATTAGTATTATTTATCTTTATCTCTAGTATATTTCCTAACATTGTTTTTATGAGATAAGGTGCTTCAATTTGAGAATTATTTTCTAGTTTTTCTTTTACAGTTTGTATGGTGTCCCCATATTTCTAGTCTTTTGTACTGACCATTATAGGATTGATAACTTTTTGTTGTGCTCATGGTCTAGCTCAATTAGTTTTCTCATTTCCTTTTTGATGGGTTTGATGTCTAATATATTATCTATACGGTATACTACATAGAACCATATCGTTTTTTTGTTTTTTGTTTTAACTCTTTAATCTTGTTTCTCAATGTGTTATTTTCTTCATCATTGATTTCTTTTCATTTTCTATTTCTTGTACCCTAACTTCCATTGAAACCCTCATATTTTATTTTCTAACAACTTGAATTTGTTCTTAATCATTGCAAGTAATTCTATTTTATATTCTATTTGTCTTTCTTCTCTACTTTCTTTTATTAAAAAAATAAGTGACTTTATCATGAAGTTCTTACATATGTAATAAATTATACATAATTTAAAGAAATAAAAAATAGAAAGAGAAAGAAAAATAAATAAATAAACCTAGACTAGTGGTGCATTTAAAATAAGATTGAGGATGCGAAAAAAATCCACCACACTATATTAAAACCATCAAACCGAGTTTAGAAAAATCCACATCAAAATATCCACGCCAAATCCAACCAATCACATCCATAAAATGTAAATGAAACACTTCTTTATATATATATATATATTATTCTCTCATTTCTTATAAGTTAATAAATTTAAAATATATTACTCATATATAGATATATTTCAAGATGAGACAGTTAATATGATTTAATTCAAATACCCAACCGTTAACGGACGTACCTTTTCATCAGCCTACAATTTTCAAAATGGTAACAGCCAAGATGGAGATTGATAATTATCGTTAACAAAGTAACAGTCCTCCATGGATTCTTGCGTTCACATATTTCCTTCCATTTGTATTATTTGCAAAATATTTAATAAGATATGGTTTGGCAACAGCGGGAGGTGAAATTGCAAATCTGATGCCAAGCAACTTCAACGTCTACATCAAAGTTGCAACCTATTTCACAATATCGGGTTTGGCTACCGTGGTAGGTGAAAATGAAAAACTAATAACAAGGAAAGTCTACATCACGAGGAAATATATGAAAGCAGGAAGGAGAGAAAAGGCAAGGAACTGTACTGAACATTAATCTGTGGCTGTGGCCGGTCGATAAATATATTCAGGTCCATTTCTGAAAGCCCGTGAATCACAATGCACCGTTGCTTCTAAGACATGGTATGAAGGACCCACGCACGCACTATACACAGACGACAACAAAACTTCGTAACAAAGAAACGACTCCCTGCTATAGTCTCCTTCGAATATCCCCAAAGTCAAACGCACTTTAAAAAATTGTAAACAAAAGTTAATTTATGAGATGAATCGACCGCCTACTTTAAATCATATTCAGATTCTCATTCTCATGGTACAATGTTTCTCAGCATCTATACATCTACATATATGTCAAATTCCATACATTGCTGGCCAAAACCAACCAGAAGCTTTGACAATTTCCAGAAATAAATAGTTATTTCGGGTCATAAAGCATACGGAATGACTATACAGAAAAAATGAAACTACTTTAGACACAGGAAAAGTCCAAAAATGTGCACCGCCTTTCCACTATTCATAAAAGATAATTTGTTAATTTATGACCAATAACAATGTAAGAGAAATGCAGTCACGAATCCTACGTTATATGTTCCCAAAATCGAATCAGCAAGCACTTCTTACCAATAACATAATATTTAAGTACCTTTAGGAAGCTGGTGATTTAGATTATTCTTTTCATATCCATGAATCTTCATAATCTTAAATTGTTGTTTGCTTGCGAAGTCTCTTTCAAGTACTTCGAAAAAGGTAAGCTCATTCCAGTTGCGCGGGAACGACAGGCTGCCGAAAGTAGTGATATCATTGACGAGTTGTGTGTATGTTCTTCAATGGATAGGTATTGGCCTGGTACGATGCTGATTGGAAGAAATCTCAAGCTGAGCATATGTAACAGTGCATCAGCATGTATAATAATGATTTTTAGTGCACGTACGGATAAAGCAGCCTATCTATTTGTTTAAAGTTAATAAGATAATAAAAAAACTTAATACATGATTTCCTTTTTATTTAAATCAGAGATCCACTTTCACTCGGAGATTTATTAGAAATACACATATTCTATCCTGTAAATTTCGACATGTTATATTTTAAGATAAAAACATATTTGCATACCATTAAACCCATTTGAAATAATATAAATCATTTTATACTCTATAGGAAGTGGGGAAGATATATATTACATTTATCAGGTTTATTACGCGGTTTATTTTTTGGTAAACAAAATCTGAAAGCAGCTAACCTCTGAAAGTAGAAATCCTTGAAAAACATAGGGATGGTTCGTACACTGAAGAATGTAAAATAGTTTAAACAAGATTATAAGTATTGATTCAGAATATTGATTAAGGATTAATAAAATGAAAAGGGTAAAGAAATTTTAAAAAAAAATGGAATTGTTTTTTAAATAAATTATTAAAAATTTAAAATTAATAAAAACATTAATTTATTAAATTTTAAAAAAATTATATAATTTTTAAAAAATAATATTCTTGTTTAAAAATTTTTAGGCGAAATCACATAAATAATCATTTGTTCCACGCTTTTTCGAACCAACCAGTGTGGTTTCATTGTCCACGACAAGTTGATTGTCACGACAAGTGAAAGAACTATCGATCGGTTCTTCAACCCTTGTCATGAATGAACCCACTGGTTGGTTCGAAACGCGTCCACAAGATTATTATGTGATTCGCCGAGAAATTCCTCTAAACATAATTGTGGATCACAGAAAGTAAATTCCTTAAAAAATAATATTCTTTTTATAATTCTCAATAATTAGATAAATATTATAAATTTTGATGTTAAATATAATATAAATATTTAACAAATAAATAAATTTAATTATTTTAATAAAAATCAAAATACACATTTTTAACTATTTATAAATCATTAGAATCTAAATATTCATGTTAAGTGATTTATTTAACTCTAAATTTTTTAAGCACTAAGAGATTAAAAAATCAAATTTCTCAAGATGTAAGCTTTTTTTATGAATGTAAAACTTGAGGAAATATTTATATGTATAGAGATTTGATTTCTCTCCTGCTTTCATAGATCCTTAATTAAAATGGATCTTTGCTGGTTTTTAATAATCCTATAATTTAGGCTTATGTGATTCAGATAATGACTCTTCTTGGTTGACATTTTAAACCAACTATTGTGGTTCATTTTCACTATCAAAAATATGATATATAAAAATGTCTAAATAACTAAAATACTTTGTGGTTCATTTTCACGAGGAAAATTATGATCTATAAATAGGAGCATAAGTAGCTAAGAGGAAGTCAAATAATTAATAAAATTTAATATTAATTAATAATAAACATAAGTTTATAAAGGAATTTAGTGGTTTAAAAAAATAAATATTCTATTTTACCCAATAAAGTTTAATAATGAATGTTTGGTTTTTTATGATAGGGACATTAGTCAAAATTCCAATTAAATAAGAATAAAATAAATATAAATTTAAAAAGAAAAATGATAATCAACCAAATAATTTTTTATTAATAAAAATAATAGTTTAAGATTATTATATAATTTATAATATAAAATAATATAAGTATCTTAAAGTTTTTTTTAATATCATTATACACCATTTTTTTAATTTATTACATATTTATTCTATTATCATATAATTGTCTATAATGTTATTTAATATTTCCTTAATTATTTATATAATACATTTTATGTAATTCTATGGATGAAAGATAAATAAGAATTATGTTTAATGACGTTTGTTTAAATGAGTTTTTGGGAAATCTATTACTAAGAAATTAAAGATAATATATAACAATGAAGGGTTAGTAAAAGGAAAATAACTAGAATAATTATTTTAAATATATAGGATATAAAATAAATAACAATTATAAAATTGGGAAAAATAAAAAATAAAGAAAAGAAATTATAATAATATTTTATTATATTATATAATTAGTAACGTGGTAAAATATTTTTTTCTCAGTTCTAATATAAGAAAAGATAACAGATTTTAATACTCGTTTATGTTATTATTAGGTTTAATTATTTTTTAATTATTTTTCTGAAGACATTACAAATATATATTTGAGAACTTTCTTTTTTCGTTGTGAGTTGGAAAAGGTTAAAATATTATTTTAGATATTTTCTTTCTTGATATAAGTTATCTAGGCTTAAATGTTTCCTTTCTCAAAAGATGTTACTATTATGAGCAAGGTATCCTAATTGCCCAATTCCTCTGGGTTTGGATGGAAAGAGTCTCCTACTTTTCTCCTCCTGGTTTAAGTGTGAAGTCATGGCTGAAATTATTTTTTGATGAGTTGCCTACAAAGCTTGGGGTGGGGGTAATGTCTCGAAATGAACTTGAGCCGAATGTTGTTGTGATGAGTGTTGATGAAGTAGCATGTGCCTCCATAACTTGGAGTGGAAGGGAACATTTCCAAAGGAACCCAAGATGGATGCTACTATGTTGAATATGATGAATGTGAAGTAGGTTCTTACTAAAGTGGGGCAGGATAGTACATCTCCAAAGGGAAACCGAATGTTGCTCCTGAGATAAAAACTCATGGATTCTAGGTGGGGTAAGGAACTAGGCCACACCAAATATATATTTGAGCTATAAATGTGTTGCAAACATGTAACAAAACTTGCCATGGGTGTTTGTAGATATTTCTATGAGGCAAAGGAACTGAGACATAGTAGATGGATGGCTTCAACAGAAGAGTGGAGTTGTACTGGCTGGAAAATATGGAGGGTACTAGTAAAAAAAAATTAGAGCACTAAAAAAAACCAAATCCCAATGAGTGACTTTCTTTGATACCAATTGATCTGCAATTGATCAAAGGTGAGGCTTAGAGAGTCTCATCTCTTAGTTGCATATCCAAAAACTTGACTTACAAACAAATGAATCAAACACAATCACACACGATAATATAAAAGACTCTAATAGACGCTTGTATTATCGTGAGGCTTGATGGCCTTTTTAAGGATATTAAAAATACATATTTTAGAACCTGCCTCATTTCTTGTGACTTATCAAATAGGAAAAAGATAAATACATTATTTTAGATATTTCATTTATTGATATAAGTTGCCTAGGATTACATGTTTCCTTCCTCATTAGATGTTACCATTATGAGCGAGTCAATATGGCTACCCATTTATACTCATATTATAATGAAATTATTATATATAATGTTATAATATTAGTTATTTTTGAATTTTTATTATATTGTTATGTAGTCGAGTCCCAGTAGCCCAACTGATTGAGAAAAGCTTTCATTAGTAAGGAGGCTTTTGTTTGAAGCTCACTGAGTTGCTAAGTTGTGTGTGATAAGACGAAACTTCTGACTTACAAAAAAAAAATATTATTAGGTAAACAATCTAAATGTTATTGTATATTTATATATTCATATTATAATAAATTTATATTTAAAACGAAGAAGGAGAAGAAAGGACTAATGAATTATATTGATTAAATAAAAAGTTGGAAAGACAAAAAAAAGGCTAATGTACTATATTGATTAAAAACAAAGCCATAATGTAAAAAACAAAAAACAAAAAAAGATAAGAAAAAGGGAACCTATTTTCATTCTTGAAAAAAGAGAAGGAATCTAACTTTCACTTAATTTCCAACCATCATCCTTGTTAAGACTATTTTCCTTCTTCTCAATTACAATGACCTCCCTTAGCTTCCTATGATGGAAGTGATTAATCCTTGAAATAGCCTAGGAATCTTCAATGGAAACATCATGGTTAGTTTTCTTTGCATGTTTGGCAACAGATGAGAAGCGAGATTGGTTTTGTTTGATGTTAGCAGCTTGCCCTTGAATCGTCTGATTAATGGAGTGACCTATTTCCCCCATGTAGGGGATCTGATAGGAGCGGGGGATTAAGTAAACTCCTTTCATTTTTGTAGGTTTTACCGAGTCTTTGACTGATTTAAGGGAGAAACAAATGGTATTAAGAGACTTACTCGTGGCAAAGACTTTATTTTTTCTTAGTAATATGAAAAAGATTATCAGTGGTCCCATGGATTAAAGGAGGTTGAACATTGGAAACTTGATCATCGGAAACATTTTTAATCCTAGGTCCTTCACTAGCTCTTTCAAAATCTCTAGGACCTTAATGTTTTCTATAGCCATTATTTTCAGAAATAACTAGGAGATGGGATTACTCATTTCCTAGGTGGTCATTATTACAAATTATTAGAGCCCATGTGGCAAGTGTGTTAAGAACTTTGAATTGTTGTCCAAAAGAGTGATGGGAACTAGCACAAAGATATTTCTTTGTGTGCATTTTTGTACAAAAAACTTTGTGGGATAAAAAACCATCATCCCTTATGGATAGGATAATGTCAAGGAAAGGAAGGTTAACATCTACCTTGACCTCCATTGTGAATTTGATCGAGTCAAATTGAGAATTAAGACGCTAGAGGAATAATTTTCACTTCTCAAGGCTATTGGTCAAAATGAGGTAGGTATCATCTACAAACCTCTTCGAACTCTTTGGTTGGAATTATGCATAAGGTAAATACTTTCTCTCAAAATCTTCCATGACCAAGTTGGCAATGACATGGGAGATAGAAGAACTTATGCCCACTCCACAAGTTTGTTCATAGAATTCTCCCTGGAAGCTAAAAAATGTAGAGGTAAGGCATATACCAACCAATTTTTTTGTGTCAGGATTGGTAATTTGAATGATAACATCTACAACTTCCTTTATAGGTATATTTGTATAAAGAGAGGCAGCATTGAACCTTAGTAAATTATCCCTAGGATCAAGCCGCATATCTATCAACTCAATAAAGGAGGTTGCAAAATACTTAATGAAGGAATTATGCAACCAACAAGATGCTTGTGTTTTTGGGCTAAAAATTTCTCTAGAAGATAAGTGGGCCCACCTGTTATGTTAACAATGGATATTAGGGGAGGCCCATCGTTATGGATCTTAGGGAGCCCATATATCATGGGGGTGAGAGGGTTTCTCTCAATTGATTTTTTGTAAGAGGGTACTATTCAAGGAAATTTGGAAGCTGAGAAACAATTTTGGGAAGCTGTTATGATCTAGTAGACCAAATGAGTACAAAGAAGGACATGGATGGCAGATTACTAAAAAATAAGAACAAAGAGAGAATTTAATGGCAGGAAATTGACAAGAGTTACAAGAGCAGAGGAAGCTCCATTCAGGGAAAAGAAAACCACCTCCATTATTGCTTAGCTGTGACATGTTTAACCACAATCTTCATAATTGCATGATAGATTCATGGGCCTCCTCAAATGTCTTACCACTCTCTATATGCAGGAAACTCAATGACAAAATGAAAATTTCTTAAGCAAACATTGTTCAACTTGATAAAATTAATGTCAAAGTGGTAAGGGAGATTACTGATGTCCTTATTATACTATCTTCAATTCACATATTTCACCAAACCATTGACATAGTTATTGTAGAAATTCATGAAGCATACGGTCTATTCCTAAGCTGGGATTTGGTGTAACATCTAAAGGGATACATAGATAGAAACTTAAATCATTTGTGGCTACCCTAAAATGGGGAACCCAAACAAATTAGAGTCAACAGAGAAAAATATATGAGGCATGTTCTTATTAACATTGATAGTCCAAATGAAACAAAGTGTGTTTAATGACTGTTTGAATATTGATTCATTCTTTATAAATTTTGTTGTTGATATTTCTCCTCTTGGAAAAGGTGATAAAAAATCTGAATTTTCGACTATTAGTAAATTAGTAACAATAAACAAATAATTGCTTGACGTTAATTATGATCCTAAATGTAAACTTTGGTATTTATGTTTTGATGAATCAAAAAACAATGTGTAGTTGCACCTTTCCTCCAATGGACCCAAGAGGTAATAAAATATTTATTTCTTAGAGTTTGAGTGCATTAAAAATGTTGCATAGTATGAGGCACTCATACAAGGACTCAAGAAGGTTGTAGACATTATAATTCAAAGCTTGAAGTTCTATGGTGATTCTAAAATAATCATTAAGCAAGTAAATAACGTCGTAACTTACATTTCATCTCACCTAAAAAATTATCAACCAAAGGTATGGGAATTAATCTCAAAATTTTATGCATTTCATATTGTTCCTATACCTAGATCTCTTAATCAACAAGTTGATTCTGTAGAAAACGTAGCATCTAGATTAATTCCTATTAAGGGATTTTGTTAGATATCTATAATACTAGTGTAGCCCCCTTATTATTATTGTTGGTGTAGCCCCATTATTTTTATTGTTGTGCCCATGTAGCCCCCATATTGTTATTATTGTTCCCTATAGAAACCCACTATTGTTATTGTTATGTAGGCTTTGATTATATTGTGACCCCTTATACTCCTATATATACCAAAGAGGTATTTTCATTTGTATGATCAAGGAATTGTTAAATTAAGAAACTTAAATGAGGTTTCCCCCTCGAAGAGGATAATTTTTAAGTCATTAATCTATCATTATGTTAGCTGGTTGCATAACATTTTGTATCAAAGCTTTAAATTCTATGGTTTCACAACATCAAAGAGGTCATCGTAGAAATTTCCTATAAATGTTTTTCTATGAAGCTTCAGAAGCTGGAATTGCAACCGTAGGAAACATAAATAGGTGAACATGTTTTATGAATTTCATATATTTTCTCGCTATAGTTTTGGAGATATGTTCTGAGGAAGTTAAGGTTTTTGTAAGATCCAGTATTCCATCTCAAATAGGTGACCTAGGGAAAATCATCATAATTTTCTCTTTGAGAAGCGGATTTGAATTTTGTAAATATGCATAGAAGGAAGATGGATTTTAGTTTTCAGTGTATCATTTTTAGGGCCGAAGGTTGAAAGACTGAGATGTGGAACTCTTTACAAGTTCACTCTACTGAACTAGTCTATAATCAAGTTATCGTGGGAGATTGGGAATAACGATTTATTGAAGGATCTAATATTGGTATGACTAATTGGGTAGCAAAGAAAACTTAGAGAGCTACCACAAGAATAAACGTTATAACTTGGAGATAAGGAATTACAGTGTTACAATCATTTAAAGATCCAACTCCTGAAAGAAAGAAAAAGGTTTGTATTTTTTTTTTAAATTGCATAATGTTTGTTTGAAAATCAAGTTTGAAGTGATTCAGAGGGAATATTGAAGCATAGATATCAATATTGGGTTCTAAAATTCCTCCCAAAAATAATAATTCTACACCCATTAAGCCCTTATATATCTCTACTATGATGCATAAAGAGGAATAATTGCATCATGATATATCAAAATTACAAGACCAAGTGCAACAAACTTTTCTCTCACAAAGTGAAACCAAAGATGAACTAAAAGGGGACATCGATGGCTTAAAATGGGACATTGATGGATTAAAAGGGGACATCGATGGTATAAAAAGAAACATGGATGGTATAAATGGAAACATGGAGGTTTTTAAAGTAGACATGGATGTGATGAATGTCAAGTTGGAAGGGTTGGCAAAGTTGTTGCAAAAAAGGCTTCACGATGGTGACAAGGTAATCCATGAAAATCATGATGAGGACAAAAAGAATATGAATTATTATTTTAGAGACTTCAATGTGGGGTTTAAGAACCAACACATTCCAAAGATAGATATGAGGAAGTTTGGCAGAAACTATACGGTAACATGGATACTATAAATGAAACAATATTTTGATCTACATGATGTCCAACCCTCACAAATGTCACATATTGCATCTTCGTATTTGGAACCCAGTCAGTTCATATGGTATAGATGGATTTTATCTTGTAAACCACTTGTCACCTGGCCAATTTTTATAGAGGCAATGATATCACATTATGAAGATACAAAGAGCAACACCTTCTTTAGCCAATTGATAAATCTCAAACAAAACGATTCAATGGCGGAGCACATTGAAGACTTCCAAAAATTTAATATTAGGGTAATTGATATTCCAAAGTAGCATAATATTGATAACTTCATAGGGAATTTAAAATATAGCATTTTACACGACGTTCATCTTTGGGAACCTAATTCATTGGAGAAGGCATTCAGGGTGGAAAGAAAAGTTGAAAGAAAAATTATGGCAACAAGGAGCTCTACCACTCACAACTATAGAGATGGAAGTGTTATTACTCTTATCCTTCCACAATCTACAAGGTTGACAGCAAAACAATTGGATGAAAGAAAGATAAAAATGGCTTTCTTACAGTTGTGATAGAAAATATATTGAAGGTCATAACTGTGCTCAGAAGAAGTTATTCTACATAAATTGTGAAGAGGAAGAAGAAAAGGAACAACAAACATCAAAAGGGTAGGATATACAAGAGGAACCAACCCTAGAGAACGAAGAAAGGAATATCACCATATCTTGTAATGCATTATCAGGAATTACCAATCCTGAAACTCTCAAGATAGAAGGATATATCAAGAAGAAAAAGGTAATAGTTTTGATTGATTCAAGTAGCACCCATAATTTTATACATTGTAAGATAGCCAAGGAATTGAATTTCTTCCTATATCTAGCACCAGAGTGTCAAGTGATTGCTGAAAATGGATGAACTATAAATTTCTTGGGAAATTTCCATAATATCAAGATAACTTTGGGGGAATATGTATTGAATAGTCCAATTATTTTCATTCCAATGGGTGGTTTTGATGTTGTACCAAGAGTCCAATGGTTACATCCTTTGGGGATGGTAACTTTCAATTTTCAAGAATTTTATTTATTTATTTATTTATTTTTGGGAAGGAAGGTAAATTGAATTGAGAGGTATCACAGGGAAACCAAGAAAGATAATAATCTCTAATGACATGAAAAATCTTTTGAAGAAATAACAACAGGGTGTAGCTGCATTATTATGCTCACTAGAGGATCAAACATCGAAATCATCTATTTCTTGAGATCTCCAAAAAACTTGGACAATCATTCCAAGGTTTTTGAGACTCTCAAATGCCTCCCGCCTATTCTTGATGATGATCATGCTATTCATTTGATTCCAAAAAGTGTTCCTCCAAACATCAAGCCTTACAGATATCCTTATGCCCAAAAGAGTGAAAATGAACTTATGGTTGCATAAATTCTAGAGGATGGTATAATTCAACCTAGTCAAAGTTCTTCCTTTCCTCCAGTAGTATTGGTGCACAAGAAGGATGAATCATGGCATTTGAGTCCAAATTATAGGGAGCTCAACAAGATCAATATTAAAGATAAATTTCCCATTCCCATCATTGATGAATTGTTTGATGAATTACATGGAGAAATATACTTCAACAAGTTGGATCTTCATTTGGGATATCATCAAATTAGAATGAAGGCTGAAGACTTTCTGAAAACAACATTTTGAACTCATGAGGGTTATTATGAACTTTTGGTTATGCATTTTTGCCTTATTAATGCACGATCAACATTTCAAGGTATGATGAATTCTATTTTCAAACCCTTCCTTAGAAAATTTGTGTTAGTAGTTTTTGATGATATACTAATCTACGGTAAGTATTGGAAGGATCATGTTGAACATGTGGAGAGGGTGCTAAAACTAATGGAGGAGAAATAATTATATGCAAAAACCTCCAAAAAAAATTTTGGAGTACATCAGGTGGAATATTTGGATCATATTGTATCTCATGAGGGTGTTTAGGTAGACTCTAACAAAATTAATGCCATCAAGGAATGGAAAATCCCCACAACGATAAAGCATCGTCATGGATTTCTTGGGTTGACAGGGTATTATCACAATTTTGTTAAGAATTATGGGAGAATAATGGCATCTCTAACATAATTACTAAATAAAGATTATTTTCATTGGACTCCATAAGAAACTAAGGCCTTCTAACATATTAAAGACACAATGTGCCAATAATAGGTCTTATCTATGCCAAACTTCACAAAAAGCTTTATTGTGGAATGCGATGCCTCAGGAAATGAAATTTGTGTTTTTTTAATGCAAGAAGGAAGGCCCATTTCTTTTGAATGTTGTCCAATAAAATGAAAGTATCTACACAAACCTATTTATGATAAGGAAATGTTGGAAATACTACATGCACTAAATAAAGGATGACCTTACCTAATGGGAAGACACTTCAAGGTAAACATATATCATGATAGTCTTGAATAATTTTTGGACCAATTATTATCTTCAGAAGAGAAAAAAAAAATGTGTGACAAAGATGTTGGGTTATGACTTTGAAATCATCTACAAAAAAGGGAAGAAAAATGTTGTTGCGGATGCACTTTCAAGAAAGGATGAGAATGTGGAAGCATTGCTTTTTGCCATTTATATTATCCAACCTGATGAATAATTGAAGCTAGGATGAATGGAAGAATGACGAAGAGGTGTGGACACTCATTCAAAATTTGGAGCAAGATCCCAGGACATCTAATACATTTAGTTGGAAAAATGATTCATCATGGTACAAAGACCGCTTATATCTTTGTAAGAGTTCCTAACTCAAAAGCAAATATTATTTTGGAAATGCACACCTCTCCCTTAGGAGAGAACTTAGGACATTCAAAAACTTACCATAGGTTCAAGAAGGATTTTTTTTTTTGGATGGCCTTAAATTTGATATTCAGAAGTTTGTGGCAGAATGTTTGGTTTGCCAAAATACTAAAGTTGATACAATTAAGACCACGGGTATCTTACGACCTTTAGCTATTCCAAGTTAGTGTTGGGAGGAGGTAAGAATGGATTTTATAACGGGCTTATCCAAGTCTGAAGGAAATAGTTTCATCATGGTGGTGGTCGATACACTTACCAAGTATGCACACATTTGTGCATTAAATCTGGTATAGTTGTTACTACATTTATGCAAACAATTAAAAAGCTTCATGAAAACCAAAAGGTTATAGTAAGTGACAGAGATCCCATTTTAGTGTAAATTTTTGGATGGAATTATTTTCTTGTCTTGGTAATCAATTAACTCATATCTCATCTTATCATCCCAAATCTAATGGGAAAAGTGAGATAGTAAAAAAAATGTTTGGAAGAATATCTTCATTGCTTTGTATATAATAAACAAACACAATGGGTCAAGTGGTTACCTCTAGCAGAATTGTGGTATAACACTTCCTTCCATACTGCAGCAAAAATGACCCCGTTTATGGCACTTTATATATATCATCCACCATCTATCACATCATCTTTAAGAGAAAATTATAAGGTTTAAATAGTCAAAGATCATATTGAGCATCAACAGCAAGTTCTCCAACTCTTAAAGGATAACCTCACTCTGGCGTAAAATTGAAAGAAATAAGAGGCAGATTAGCATCGCAGTGTAAAAGGTTTTGATGTAGGTGATTAAGTATTACTACGGCTACAACCATACAAACAAATTTCACTCAATCATAGTAAGAGGGATAAACAATTATCACCCAAGTAGTACGATCCTTATAAGGTGTTGAAAAATATTGGTACTATGGCATACTACTTGGATATGCATGCATCTTCCCAAGTACACCTAGTTTTCCATGGTTCATTCTTAAAGAAGGTTATCGATGACAAGATTCCATTTCAAATAGTGTTACCAGAACTTGGCGAAGAAAGAAAAATCATATTTGAGCCTGAAGCCGTGAGGGAAACAAGAACTCGACAGCTACAGAAGCGATCAATTTCAGAGTATCTCATTAAGTGGAAGAACTTACCCACCGAAGATTGCATAAGCAACGATGAGAATCTTATACAGAAGCATCCAGAACTAATCAATAGTTAAAGACATCATGTTTTTGAAGGAGAGGGACATGTTAGGTCCCTATAATACTAATGTATGCCCCTTATTCTTATTGTTAGCGTAGCCCTCTTATTTCTATTTTTTTTCCCATGTAAGCCCCATATTATTATTGTCGTGCCCCATAGAAGCCCACTATTGTTATTGTTATGTAGGCTCTAATTATATTGTGACCCCTTAGACTTCTATATATTCAAAATACGTCTTGTAATTTGTATCATCCAAGAATTGTTCATTTATATAATATAAATGAGGTTTCCCACTCAAAGAGGATAATTTTTAAGTCGCTGGTCTATCTATTTGTGAGATGGCTACATAAAGATTTGACCCTGATTCTTTCTTTGTTGAGCCAATATTTAGACCATCAATACCTGATAATTTTACTAATTGATTCAATGTCGAGTTCTTTCACCTCGATTAAAGGAGGAATATGAAATCTTCTTCCCTTCTCTTATTTTTTCCATGGAGTAAGCCTCTTGAGGCCCTCTCCAATCCCTTTTCCCATTTTTCCTAGGTAGATAAAAACTTCAAAACCTTTGATTTTTCACTTGTTTAAACTTCTTAAGCATGTCCTCCTCTGAGTGCGTCCTCCATGTTGAGAATTCAATAAGGAAACGTGTATTTTAATTCTCTTAACTTGATAATTGTTTGTGTTACATTTTTACTTATTAGCTTTGATCTTTCTTATTCCAATATGCAATAAGTCAAACAACTACTAAAACAATAAGAAAAATGACACAATATATAGGTTGAAAGCCAAGGTGAAAACCCATCCTCTTGAGGGGAAAACATGTAAAATATCTTCTTATCTTTAAGATATTTCAATTGATGAATACCATGACCTAGACTCAAACAAATACCCTCCAATATCAAGTCTTCCTTGACCTCCTGCTAAAATATCTTCGACCTCTGAGTAGATCTGAAATCTGGCTCCACAATAACTATTGCAACTATTGTTGCTTCCCTAGGACACTTCGATCTCCCTCTAACTGCATTCCTGTTGACCTCAGTTACCTTGAATTGAATCCTAGGGTTAGTAAGATGCCCTTAGAGACTTTCAATTTCATTCATTTCTCTCTTGCTTCCAGAATCGAACCTCAAACTTTCCCAATGTAGAAACCCTAACTTTAGACTTCCATAAGAATGGAGAGAGACCTAAACATTTCAACTTCCTTGTCCTTCTCTTCTTCACACTTCCTTCTTCGAATTCGGTTTTCTACCTTGTTTGCGTAATAGATGAGTGAATGAATGATCCAAGAGGAGGACGAGTTCCTCTTACATATAGGCTTCCTCAAGGGTGGATGTGCCTCTTCATGTAGGCCAACATGGAAACTCAGTAGGCTGACTTGATCTTAGAGATATTTTGACATTTTCAAAACAAAATAATTTTTTCTTTAGAATAGACATTGTTCCCATAGGGTCTTACATATATTACAATGACTCTTGTACCTAGGAAAAACCCTAGAAGCACTCAGTGGGTGCTTGACCTATAAAATAAATGAACTTGTGCATCAACTATAATAATAATTTCTTTTTCATTTTACATTTACAAGAATACATTTCATACTAATGAAGACTAAACCTAGTTACACATTTTTCAACCCTTCCACCTAACTAGGGAGCTATCCATTAGAGTTACATGGTCATTCTCAATATGAAAATATCTTATAAGAAGAGTCAGATTGATAACCCATATTTCTAACATCATAATAACCAAAATTGTCACATAACGAGGCATCGACTAACAACTCTATCTCTCCACAATATCAAAGCACAATGTTGGCGAGACCAATGATATATAGAAACCATCATCATTGTCTCTCCAAGTTACATACCCACCTGGATGTTCACAGATTATGACCTCACATTGGACTATTCTTATATTGGGTAGCTAATTACTCATCTTGCATTCTCTATCAAATTCTCAAAGGCCATCGAATGCGAGATGGTTACCCAATCCTCCATTCTTTCTTCACATTTTGGGAAAAACACTGAGATGCGGGGGGGCGGGGGGGGGGTGTGAATAAGTTTTTTAAAAACTCACAATAATAATTTTCTTCTCTAAAATTCATACGTCACTTGATTTAACCCAAATAGCGTATATACATGACTATTGTAAAAGAAACTAGTGTATTCTTAGTGAACTTGTAAAACAACTAATTCTTTATCTGTTAAACTTGAACCAATTTGTAAGAGATTTATTAGGAATTTGATAGGCAATAAATAGGTGTAGTAAGAATAGAATAAAGTATCACACATAAGTAACACTCGTGAACATCGGGATTTAAGTCGGAAACCTAATGTGGGAGAAAACCATTGTTGATGTTGTCTCAGTCTTCAAAACTTATTAAATTCAAGAAATTATTACATTCTTATACTTTTGCAGACTCATACTAGTATGCAAGCACCCGCCTACTAAAGGATACAACCTTCACTCATTTCCAAGCTCCTACTAGAAGGGAGATCCAAACTCCTAATATGATCACCAACTATTATTGGCAAGAAGCTTCGATTTCCTCACTGAAGGCTCCAACCCTTAGCAACATCCATGGACTATGTTTCATAAATTTTCATACTGGATCCAATATCAACACTTATGTTTAGTCATTTTTCTAATACAATCATCAATATTTAACACACAAAATCAACCAATCATTGAAACCTAATCAACTGACACTTAATCAAAACTCAACCAATCAACTGGCACGGCCAGATCACTGTATCCAGTACACAAAACTAAACTCAGAATATTGTATCAACACAAAAAATCAACTGCAACCCTGATCACTGAAATGCCAAAATGTATATGCCACTTCACTTAAGGAAACCCACATGTATACGATCTCTTTTGTAGGGAAACCCACTTAAATATATTAATATACTTCAAAAAAGAAAAATTGTAATTCTGAATCAGACACAGAGTTGATCAAAGATATTATGATGTATTATGTTAGCTTACAGAACCCTCATATAGTCAACAACATCAATAATAATTTTAACCAATAAACATGTAAACAAATTCAACTTCATCATTCAATCAAGTCTACTTCAAACATTATCACTCAAAGTAGATCAACATGAGGACATCATTGATAGAAAAAAGAGAAACGACAACAATGATCAGGTTGATCAGTCATTTAAAAACCTAAACCCTTACTTTAGATGCGCGACTTTAAAGAAGCGAACCCACATGTATACGCTCTTTTTCCGAAACCAAGTAGCATATAGCTCTACATATTTTGACATAAAATTAAGCAGGTCTTCACAACTTCAGAAATACCCAGATCATAATACTCATAGATAAATACATGTGTCAATACTCAGATCTAGTCAATCCATGAGAAGATCATACAATGAAAAGTTATTTCAGGTCTCATGATCATGATCCCTCATTGTCTTCATTGGTTCATAATTATTTCAAATCTATGTGAACATTATGGACCTTACAATGCGAACATACTTCAGATTGAAGTATTCATCAAAACTGCTTTCACTTGCACACTTAGCACTTTGATCTTCACCTCCTCATATAGTTTAGCCCTTAACCAATACCATGAGTCAAAACTACACTAGTTTCGGTGGTAAACTTTAACAGGATCAATATTCATTGTCGCACTCATTACCATGGACTAATACCATGGTAAGGACCCCTGGTATTTAAAATACTATGGTGTAAAAACCATATGCTACTTTGCTCAACCAAACTCGCATGTATACACAACTTGGCCTTGATGTAATCATGTATAGATTTTCAAATGTTCACCTGTATCAAAATTCTAATTATGATCTATAAACCTCTGAGCCATCATTGTGGTATTCTGTTCCATCATTTTGTCATCTCTGAACTGGCCTATGATTCATCTAGTTACCATATACTTGTTCTCTTACAAGTGAGTTATCATCAAGGGAAACACATACATCATAATGCCAACAACCTCCCCCTTTGGACCTTATGGCAACCATGTTGGTGTTGATCAGCTCAACAGGTAGAAACTTGTTAGATACATCAAACACAAAGATACTCTTCCCGTTTGACATCAATGGCAAAGGGAAGACCAAATCTCCCTCTTTGGATTTGATTTGCACTGTACCATCCATGCTCCACCTGAGTGCATGTTGAATCTTCAGAAATATTTTCAAGTGAAAAACATGAAACTATAGGTCAACTGAGTATGACCTTTCTATCACCAAGGACTCATACTTACATCAATTACCCAACCAAGTGGGGATACATATTTTACTCAACCACCCAACTGAGCAGGATTACATATTTGACGCAATGTCAAAAGTCCATACATTACTGAATATGATAATCATTACATCATAGGTCTCCACATGACACCTACATAAAACGAAAGATATGACAATAATAAATGAGACCAAAATATCTTAAAAGTAACATAATCCAGCAACTATAATCCCAACAATGCATTATATTGTACAATGCTAACACTCCCTCTCAACTAGTGCTACCTATTCCTTTTCAACAATTCATTCATCAAATAATATTCATCAATCAAATAAATATCAATGGGAAAAACATAACTCAATACCATATCAACGGACTGTACCCATCAACACCAGACCAATAAAAAACAAATCATAGTTTTAAGCAAAATGTCATAGGATGATCTTGAGTCTATCCCACTATTTTTCTATCAGAGAAAAACATACGGCTGTTTGCAAATAAACTTGTGTATATACGTGAATATAACTCATGAAACCCACGTATAGCCAACAACCTTATGAATTTTCACTTGTAGACTGAATTAAGAGGAAAATGAGGCAACGCCAACTCCCAGTTTCTATCTGAGATATTCAAATGCTTCTTTAGGAAGGGATTTAGTAAATATATCAAAAAAGTTTTCTTTGGAGGGAACATACTTGAATTTAACCTTTTCCTCAAGCACTTGTTCTTTTAGAAAGTGATACTTAATAGGAATATGATTGGTTTTGGATTGCGTAGTAGGATTTTTTGAAATACTAATAGCACTTGTATTATCACATAGGATGGAGATGGGTAGAGAACATTTGACTTGTATATCCTACAATGTTTGCATCATCGAGACAAATTATGTGAAGCAAGATGTAGCAACTACATATTCTTCTCTCATTATAGATAAGGCAATGGAACTTAGTCTCTTCTTGAACCAAGATACCAATTGGGGCCCCATGTAAAATGCACCTCCACCAGTACTTTTTTGGTCATCAGCATTTCCATCCCAATCCACACATGTGTATGCATGAAGGGTAAGATCTGGATATTTAGGATACCATATACCAAATTCTTGGGTTCCTTGGATATATTTGAATATTCTCTTTGTTATCACTCAGGTTGTCCCTAGGCTCCTGATAGGGATATGGCCGAGGTAACCACAAACCAATCTTCTGATTGCATGTTCTAGCCCACCTGCAATCGGAGAGGGCTCTCTCGTTTTGATTCAACCTTAGTTGATGATTTTAGGCTAGTTTTCTGACTTTAAGGGAGTGTTGATTGTGATTGGAAAGAAGGTAGGATTCTCGAACAAAGAGGCAAGGTAAGAAGCGATAAGTTTCGAACCATTGGGCATGGAGTCACAGATTGAGGCTTGTGATTGTTTTCTTGGTCACGAGGGGATATGGAGTGGGATAGCCACACAGGATACAATCTTCTATCTGCTGAAAGTACGGAGTGAACATCAGGGATGAAAGGAAAAGGAGAATCATTTCATAATGCTGACAAAGAGGAGAAATGTATGAATGGGATCTAGGAGCAGTTAAGAATTCCGAAGACATGCACTCATATGTGAAAGAAACAGTGTAAACCAGATCATTTAAGAATACAAGCTCATAACTGTTTCTGAAGAAAACATTGAAAAACGCAGAAATTGAACTTAAGGTGTAATGAAACAAATCTTAAGCTATTCTTTTTTCCTGCAATTTAGAAAGGCGGAAAGGTGGTAAAAAACATAAAATTAAATAGAGGAGAGGAACACTTATTGGATCATGTAGAAGCATAGGAATTCTGTGATCATTCCTTGGCCAAGAGAAAACATCAAGTAGTTTCGCGATCCATGCTTTCAGCAATCTTTGATTATGGAAATTATGACAGTTACAGTGCGAGTCTCTGCTCAGAGAAAATGTTGGAAAGAAGACTAACCAAAAACTACTACCAACCAACCAACCCCTCACAACATTGCTCAGGGTGGTATTTATAAGCAAAATATCGGAAAGACATCATTACAAGTGACCTTGATAGGTCTGCTTAGAGAACTTTTCAAAATATAAGTGTTGCTGGAATTAAATGCAAGTAAATCTTTTTGGCTGCACTGGGGGCAGCTGGATCAGAACAGGTGACGAGGTGGCCCTTGGGGGCCAGATGCGGTGCTGCTGGAGTGATTGTGCTTTGGGAACTGCAGTTCGGCTCTGGTGTTAATTAAATGTGCAATAATTACGATTTGAGAGCTGCAAGAAGTTTTGCCCTCTTTCTATGAATCTACTGGAAGATATTAAATTTTCTCCTGCTTCAGGCCGCTGCTCAAGATATTCGCTAATACTCTTTGCCACTACATTGATGGTTTCCGTCATTGACTGATACTCTTTGACACGCTTGATGCCTGATGATTTGATCTGATACACTTTAAACTCTGTGATTGATCTACTGTTGTCTTTAAACCGGATCCTTTTGGCACGATCGAGTGATTTTCGGGCTTTTTCGGCACGCAATGGGCTAAGAAATCAGAAGATTCCCTGAAGATTCCTCGAAATGACCTATTTCCCGTAGCGATGCGCGATTTTTCTTCTCTGTTTCTTGATCTGGAGCTCCAAAGTGCGATTTTTCTTCCTGTGCGAAGTTTCAACTTTCTGGCTGCTGACGTCAGCATGACGTCGGCTGTACGGTGGATGACATCAGCTGTGGTGGGTCCCTGGTACAGAGCGACGTGGTGAAGTGCTGATACTGGAGGTAATGTGATGAAGAAACACCGATCGGCGATATCGCAATATCGCATCGACGGGGAACGGAGGGTACTTGAGTTGGACACTCGGCGCTTGCGACTACCGATCGGCGATATCGCAATATCACGTCGGTGGGGAATGCAAGGTTCTTGAGTTAGACACTTGGCGCTTGCGATCGTCGATCGCCGATATCGCAATATCGCGTCGGCGGGGAACGGAGGGAGCTTGAGTTGGACACTCGGCGCTTGCGATCGCCGATCGCCGATATCGCAATATCGTGTCGGGTGGAAACGGATGGGTGATAACCTGTATGGAGATGAAAGTGCGATGTTGCGATGTGATCAGGCTTTAAGGTTCTATAGAGTGTAAGTTTTTTGGGAGGAAAGAGCAAGTAAGTGGGTGTGAAGGGCATTTGAGGTTTCGGAAGGGGTCCGATTACCTCAGAGGGATTTTATACTTTGGAAGGAGTCCATTGTATCTGGGAGGTGGTTTTGAAGGTCAAGGGTTCTTGCTGAGTTTCAGATAAACTGAGCAATTCCCAAGAGTACTTATGGTTATTTTTCAACCAGGGGGAGGGATATTACGTAGGGGGATTTTACTTAATATTAATAAGGGGATGAGTAGAATAGGGAGCTAAATAATAATGTTAGTGGTTAATATGGAGATGGTCAGAAAGCGCTAAGTTCAGGAGAGCTTAGGCTGTTACAAGGGGGTAGGACCATACTTTAGGAGAAAATATGGAACAACTTTGAGTAAAGCAGATCTTTACCCAAGCCAGTGTTATGAAGATGATGGAAATTAAGAGGTGTCAAGCAGATCTTGACCTCTTTTGGGGAAGTTAGTTAATGATTGGGGAGAACAGAGAAGGGGAGTCAGTTATACCTCTTTTGAGCTTCTTGCGTACAAATCTTTGTTGATTATGTCCTGAATGATATGACACCTGAAAACCTAGAACTGGTCAGCAATATAGGATTCAACAACCTCAGAACTACCTGCCTAGTCTACTTACCTAGCATTTTTTCTTCTTTGTTTGGGGGTGCACTTAGACTTGCAAACCTGTCATTCATTTTTCTTTTGATACTTTCCTATCTACATACTACCCTTATTTCTTCCAGAGCCCAGATTAAGCTGTTGGGCTCCTCTGCTTCTCTACCTATCTAAGAATCTGCCAAGATTAAACTGTTTGGACAGATTTACAATCTCTACATTCTAAAACAGGAAATTTAAACCTAGGGAGACCAAGATTAAACTATTTGGACCTCCCTTTAACTGAAAAATAGCGATACCGGGATAACTTTACAAAATTTGAAGGCAATTGGATGAACTTGAAGTGGCCTTCTTCACTTGGAGACTGCTACGAAAATATGGAGCATTGTAGCAAGAAAAGTACGACATATTTGGCCTGTGAAATGCCAATCATGAAAAATGAATAACCTGCTACAGCAGGAAGCTAACAGGCGCTACAGAAGGCACAGTGCAGAGACGCCACAGAAGCGCCACAGAAGGCACAGTGCGAAGGTGCCACAGAAGGCGCAGTACGGAGACGCCATAGAGGCGCCACAGAAGGCGCAGTGCCGAAATGCCACAGAGGCACCATAGAAGGCGCAGTGCAGAGGCACCACAGAAGGCACAGTGGGAAGGCGCCATAGAAGGCGTAGTGCGAAGGTGCCACAGAAGGCGTAGTGCAAAGACGCCACAGAGGTGCCACAAAAGGCGCAGTGCGGAGACGCCACAGAGGCACCACAGAAGGTGCAGTGTGGAGATGCCACAGAAGGTGCAGTGCAGAGGTGCCATAGAAGGCACAGTACGAAGGCGCCACAGAAGGCGCAGTGCGAAGGCGCCACAGAAGGCGCAGTGCAGAGACGCCACAGAGGCGCCACAGAAGGCGTAGTGTGGAGACGCCACAGAGGCACCACAGAAGGCGCAGTGCGGAGGCACCACAGGAGACGCCACAGAGGCGCCACCGAAGGTGCAGTGCGGAGGTGCCATAGAAGGCACAGCTGCGGAGGTGCACGGCACCACAGAAGGTGAAGTTATGTGTTGTGCTTCAGTGTATCCTGTATGAAAATTGATGAAACGTGGTACCTGGAGGAGAGAAGATTGTAGGCCGGCGCCTACGCACTAGTACTTAAGCTAGTACAAAAGAAAAGGGGAATCTTTGGAGCATTGTAGCAGGTAGCAGCCTGCGTA